>PVIW01002401.1:0-221573 GCA_004026585.1 Noctilio leporinus
ATTTTTGAAGTATTTTTTCTATTTCTGTGAAGTCTGTCATTGGTATTTTAATTGGGATTGCATTGAATATGTAGATTGCTTTGGGTAGTATGGACATTTTAATGATGTTAATTCTTCCCATCCACGAACATGGTATATGCTTCCATTTATTTGTGTCTTTCTTGATTCCTTTCTTCATTGTTCTGTAGTTTTCTGAGTACAGGTCTTTGACCTCCTTCGTTAAGTTGATTCCTAGGTACTTTATTTTTCTTGTTGCTATGGTAAATGGGATTTGTTTTTTCGCTTCTATTTCTGTTGTTTCATTATTGGTATACAAAAATGCTTTTGATTTCTGGATATTGACTTTATACCCAGCTACTTTGCCAAATTTGCTTATTAGGTCGAGTAAGTTTTTGGTGGAGCCCATCGGGTTTTGTATGTTGTAGTGTGTTTTTTGATACATGACTAAATTTTACTTGCTAATGCTTCATAGCATTAACTGTAGTTTGGTAGTTTCCCCTCAGAGTTTAGCACAGTTCTATGGAATCAGTGGCTTAAGTAAATGTTTTGCAGAGGTTTGTGTGCAAAACTTATGGGCAGACTCTTGGGTGCTCTCTCACTGTGGTGCTTGCTTTCAGTCTCCTAGAGCTCCTGTGTGACAGCACAGCTTGCTTGTGCAGATAAAGCTAAGTTAGACCTGAATGCTATGTCCCTGAAAAAAGTGTGTACATAGGCCCTGGCTGGTGGCACAGTGGATAAGGCGCCAGCCTATGAACCCAAAGGTTGCTGGTTCAATTCCCCAGCCAGGGCACATAACCAGGTTGCAAGCCAGGTCCATGGCTGGAGGCAGGTGAAACCGTACATTGAAAAACAAAATGCGTACATATAAGCTTGCGCTGTATAGGAGAGCAGAATTCAGTGCACAGAGCTTGAATTGTTCTTACTCCTTCTTGGGGAGAGTGGCTGAATATCTGCAACACTAGCAATGACCATAGGTAGGGATTTAAACCCATCTGATATTACTAAATATTAGGAGAACCAGAACCTGGCAAGCCTCAGTATGGAATTTTTTTCTTAGTTGCAGCTGTTGTTAGTTTTTATTTGGGGATACTTAAATATGCCCTGTGGCACTTACCTAATTTCCCCCCTCTCCTCTTATAGAAGCCCTTGTAGATCATTCTGCTCAATTAAATAATACAATAAACAGGAAACAACTATTATGTACTAGGCACGAAACATGAAATAATGGGCTATTGGGACATAGTTGTCAACAAGGCAGTGTCCCTGCCCTCATGAAATTTACAGAAGAGAAGAAAGGCATTTAGAAATTAAAAACATGAGAGGGATTATTTGAAAGGGGGAAGTTCAGAAGGCTATGGGAACATACAGCAAAGGAACATAGTCTAACCAAGGGGTTAGGAAGGTTACAATTAAGCTTATATTTAAAGGATAAGTAGAAATTAGTCCTGTACAATATAGCAGGAGGTGTGTTATAGGCAGAGGGAATGATGCAAAAGCTGGGAGAAGAAAAGAAAGCAGGGAACACTCAAGGAACGGGAAGGACTGGAAGCCTGGCCCACCTGGTGCGCAGCACCCAGAGGCCTGGAGAGGCAGGCGGGGGCAGGTCTTACAAACAGGCTAAGGATGGAGAGAGCCCATGTTACAACATAACATCTAACTAGGGCTCCTTACTCACTAGTAGATATTAAGTGATGTTTGTTCAATGATTTAAGACAAAAGTCAGATTTTTCTTCTCTTGGTGCATCTCCTTAGTAAATGGAAAACTGAACACTGCTTCTCAAATAGCTGTAGCCGATGCTGGCTCCAGAATCCTCACATAAGCAGATAGTAGGGATGAGCTTTGAAGCTGTGTTTACACTGTGGACCCACTGCTTTTCCTAAATAGGTTGTGTTTACTGCCGTGGCAATGGAAGAGGGCTGGTGCAGATGATGGGGAGGGGCCCCGAAGCCGGGCCAAACCAGCATTTGACCCTGTGGTTTGACTGCAGCCTCTTCTGCAACTTTGGGTTGTGCTCAACCCTTACAATGTTTGTTAAGCAACTTAACCTTTGTTTAATCTATTACAAAAGCTATTTACTTTATGTCCAATGGTATCATGATGCGTTAGATGGTAATGATAGATGTTAATAAGCTATCTTTATAGACAAAAATTTTTTGTGGCAATTTTAACAAACTTAACAGAAATGCACAGTGGAAAGGAGTCAACAGATGTGTATGAACAAGTAAAAACAACCCCGAAAGTCAAGGATCATCTGAATCTAATGTAAAATATATCTCCCATGGTTAGATAAGCCAACAATTTTAAGTCAGCCTGTTGACTTTATAAATTGCATTCTGTTTGTTTTTCAGAAGGAAAAGCAAACTCTTTGCAGGGGCAAAGGCTCTTATAACATAACTGTGAAGAAGTTCTAAGGCTGAAATCAGATCAAGTTTGGGGGGCTGGAACTGCACTACAAGTAAGACTGGAAATTTCTCAGAAAGTGAAAAGACAGGAGCTTCTGGGTTTTGATGTCACTCAGAGATGCAGTTTGGGAAAGGTTGAGGGTGGAGATAGGAGGTTTAGTGTACAAATGTGCTTTCTTGGACTCTGGAAAGAAAACAGAACAATATACATAGCCTGTGGGGCAGATGTGTGTGGGATGGGGTCAAGTTTGAGAAGAAAGCTGTTTTCAGGGAAGCCGTCTCCCTGCCCGCTTCTGCCACTCCAACTGCTGGAAGGCATCTGCTCAGAAGACAGACGGATGCCCAGGCAAGTGAGGCCTCTCCGGTTCCCAAGTCTCCTGTGTCCTCAAAATTCCCCTGTCCCGGCTTTAGCCCCCTTTCCTTCCTCTACGTCTTCTCTCAACTCTTTCTTTCAAACATAAAAATCACAGCAGGAGTTGTGACATCTGGGTCCCCCAGAAGAAGGAAATAAGTACTCAGTGACAAGTATTCAATCCTTCAGGCTTCTGTTAAGAGAAAACAATTGTCATCATGGCTTTTCTCTCTGGGAGCCCAGGGGAGAGGAACAATGGGACTTTCTCCTTCTCTCTCCCAAGGAATGCCCTTAGGAGCTTACTGTCTGGAGGGAGGTCTACAGACCCTTTTCAAAAACAGCTCACTTCAAAGGGTGCAAAAGTAAAAAGCTCGCCTAGGAGACTGAAACCCTCTCCACAGCAAGGAAGCTGGCCTGAGAACTGGGAGCCCAACTGGCCCCAAGGGCCTTCTGGTCACTTCTGAGGGTCTCCCTGCCCCAGTTCTTCCACTCGACAGTCCACAGTCTAACAGAACTCAGTGGACTCTAATTTTAGTGTTTGAACATATTTGTGTGCATAACTAACACAGGTCTCCAATACCACATTGACAGACTCTTGAGCTCAGTAACCAAGTCTCCTTCCACCTCTGGTCTCCACTGAGCCCTGACCACACAGAAGGTGCTTGGAGGACAGCACTCAGCCTCACCTGTCCTTGCGAGGGGAAGGCACTCTTTTAGCCATAGGGTCCTTCCTCAATGAACCTTCTCACAGGTTGTAACATTGCATCACTTCCAAGTTTGTAATCACTACTCCATTGGCCACATCCAGGTTTTCCGTGAGAAAGGGGAATAACAGAGGTCAAGGCTGGAGGCATTGTTTTCGTGAATTTTCATTTTACTTAGAATCACAGGTCTCTATGCACATCTTTACCTAGGCCTCTGTTCTGAGGGATTCATTTCTATAAGAATTGCATTTCTCTGTAGAAAAATCAAGACAGGTACTAGGATTATCAACTCACAGTAAATAACAGTAACAAATGTTTTTGAGCATTTTACTCTGCACCTGGGTTATATGTTTTTCACACAATATCTTAAATAAGACAACCTCTATATAAGAGGGTACAGTTGTCCTTCTGTTGCCCAAGGCAGCACAACTGTCCAGCAACATAGCCCATCTTTATTTTATTTTATTTTATATTTATTTTTTCTTTTCTTAAAATTTTATTGTTGTTGTATTACATCCATCCCCTTTTTGCTCCCCTCTGTCCCCCTCCCCACCCACCCATTCTCCCCAAAGTCAATCCCATCTGTTGTCCATGTCCATGGTTCCTCTATACTAGGTTCTTGTCTAAGCTGCTCCCCTTTCTTGCCTCTGCCTCCCCCCTCCCCCCAACCCCTTTCCCCCTGACCTCTGAAGGCCTATTCCTTGTGTTCATATACTTGGTTCTGTTTTGCTTGTTGTTAGTTTTGCTCATTATTGTCCCATAATGGGTGAGATCATATGATATTTGTCCTTCACTGACTGGCTTATTTCACTAAGCATAATACTCTCCAGTTCCATCCATGTTGTTGCAAAGGGTACAAGTTCCTTCTTTCTTTCTGTACATAGCCCATCTTTAAATTCAGGCCCCTGGTGAAGAAAAAAAGTTTCCATCTGAAGGTTCATTTTGTCATACACAGCAAAACCTTCTGTAAACAAAAAAATTAAACCTCTGAAAACAAGCCAACATGCAAAATACCTTTTCTTTGTTTTCACTGTACCCTTTCAAAGAGCTATTTTTAATTCTCCTCTGCCGGTCTAGTTTTCTTTTCCTCTATCTGTAGTTATGTTTACACAATGACAAACAACTGGACCAACATGAAATATAGTGTAACACCCAGGTTTAGGATGTCTTACATAATTGCTACCAGCTTCTGGTTAATTCAACAAACCTGAATTTTTTTTATTATTTTAAACTTTTCATCAACATTTATGGTCCCCTGTGGAGTTCTTTTTGTAGTCTATCTCCTTTCAACAAACTTGGAAAATACTACGAAACTGAAGCAAATGAGGTATGGATATCTCTACAAATTTATAGATAGAGCTTTTTTTGTTTCTTTATTTTTCTCTTTTTAAAAGAAAACCAGAATCTGTACACCCATTACCATTTTCATGAAGTGCTATATTTATTTACCAACCAGTTAGTACTGTGAACTAGTTGATTTAATGATCTTTCATATGATTTATGCATAACTTCTATTAATTGAGCCTATGGAGATGAAGAGCAGATATAAATTAATGTGAAAAATGTACCACATGTCATTCCTTTAAGGAAATATAGTTCTTTAGAACTGTGTTTGCCATTTTTCTTCCTTTAAGTGTTTCTTGAATTTTGGGTTAATGGTTATACAAGTAACCTAATCTTAGGGATTGGGTGTTGTTGGTTTAGACCTTCCATACTTGCTAACATGGTTAAAAAGACCTTTTATTGATCTGTAAGTTGATTCTTAATAAAGTATTTCCCAGGGAGAAGTCAATAAGTTTACGTCTTGACTTGGAATTTCCAACATTGTCATCAGCCAAACAAGCTGCTGATGAGTTATTTTAGGCTATCTGCCTTTGATTCTGACCCTTCACAGGAAAACTGAAATAAGCCAGTAGACACTAGTAGCTACCCTAGCAATCTGAGATGCTTTCAACAAGTCAGCGTAGCTGAGAACATTTCTACCCTTCTAGCTCCCGAGTCCCAGGTCCATGCCACTGACTGTTATTCCTTTAATACAGCACTTTTCAACCTTGGCTGCACATTGGGCTCACCAGGGTAGCTTTAAAAAATAGCTACCTGCCTGGGTCCTGCTGCCAGAGATTCTAATCAAACTGTTTGGGGGTGTGGCCTGGCCATCAAGATTATTTTAAAGTTCCCCAGATGACTCTAATGTTCAACCATGGTTGAAGACTGCAGCTCTAGGGATATACACAGAGAGGAAAGCTGATAAATAAGTCTTACACATAAATTGCAGCATTTCCTCGGGTTGCAAATGTGTCTACTAGTCTGAGTAATGCATCCCAGGTGAATAATGTCTTACTCCCAGTGATTCTTTGTGTCCTGAGCCAAGAAGAGCTTTAGGAGTCACTTGAGTGTGTCTTTCTTTATGGAGGATCAAAAAGTGCCTCTTCTTATACTAAGCTCACACCTGAAAGCTCAGGATGGAAAGAAGCAGCATGGTTAGAAAGCCTGTTTGCCCTGATTACCTGCCTCCATGTTAGAGCCTTGAGCTCTTGCACAGCCAGTCTCACTTTTGCACACCTTTTGTAATTTTACAGGAGTGGACATAGGATCACCTTGGGCACAGGCATGCCCTCAGGCACAGGCATGCCCTCAGGCTTGCCGCCTTGTGACAATGGTATGGGGACCAGCTAGCAGTAGGGGTACCATTTGTGGGGAATGGAACAGGCCCAGGTGATTGGAAAACCTATACCTGTCACCTCATTAGCAACAGGCTATAAACAAGCAACTGAGTAAGAAAACAAGTAGAGTTGTCATTCTGGGAGTGGGAAATGAAGAAATCAGTGTTCGTTCAGGGAGAGATGGTTTTATTATCCTCACCTAGGAAAATAGCACTCTGCCGAACAGAATTTACTAGGTAGTGGAGTGAAAAGTAGAAACTAGAATGCAAGTCTTCTTCCAATACATAGTCTATTATAACCCAATAGCAGGTGTCTGTGTTGCTTTCTGTTTGGTCTTTGTAACTATTTGTTTTGGTTGCCTTTACCTTCTGACCTAAGATCACAGGCCCAGTCAATTTTTAGTTCCTGTGCACTAGACTCAACAGAAATACGAAGCTGAGAGCAGTAATTTTCACAGCAGGCTGGGCCCTACCCAAGTGATTTATGTGTTTTTACATGGAGACTATATTTTAATGCTGAGATTTTTCTGATTATCTTTTTGTGTGCACCCGCTCACCACATGGGCTCTTAATTTAGAAAATATTCAGCAATTACATGTGGAATTGATACTTTACATAAAAGCAAAAATGGTGCCTGTAATGTATGTTACTGAAAAATTCAATGTCTTTTATTTTTCTGGCAACAGAAATACGTGACTCAAAGAAATTGCTCATTATTTTTCATTTTCTGTGAGATGAAAAGTTCTTAATTTAAAGAGCAGAGCTGCCCCTAAAGAAAGGTCACATGGTGGAAGTTTGAATTTCAGTGGTCCTGAAGACTTTGCCAGGCCCCAGAGATTCTGCCTGTGTGCTCATAAAATTTAATTATTGATGGCTCTGAATCAAATCTAAATTTGATTGAAACTAAATCTAAAATTACGTGAAATTAATTTTGATGTCAAAATCAGATATTTTGCAGCTTCATGGAAAGTAATTCTTCTAGGAACTGCTACTCAACTTTGACAGTTGATTATCCAAATATTTGACATTTTGTGTAAATAACACAAGTAAAAGCTTTAGAACTCAATTTGGATTTTTTAAATGGAATGGGTATGTTGGTTTTCTGTCTTGCCAAGTTTGCCCAGTGTCCACAGAGTGAACATTTTAGCATATTTGCTGAAGGGGCACTTTCTGATGTAGAAAGTAATATCAACCCTTAGATAGCTATTCATATCTGCCTTTGCAACAGTTCATGGTATGTATTTTTTCATTGTTTTTGTTGAATTTACACTAACACAAGTTAAGAAAAGAAAACAACTAACTCCTAAACACAAAACTATAGAGGCTTTACGTCTGTATTAGCTTGTTTAAAATATGCTTCAAATTTGTTGCTGTCTGCTTATAATTAAATATTTTTTATCACAATTTATCACAATAATTGTCTAAATTATAGTGAACCCAGAGGCAAAAGAGATATATGTAAAATATATATTCATAAACATACTCATACATACGCATATATGTATATTATATATTTTCTTTATAGATATATATATTTTTATATATAAAAAGGAGGCTCCTCACCCATCAACTTCCCACCACACCTCAAGGCCTGGGCGCCCAGTGCTGGCACAGCAGTCTTGGCCCTACAAGGGTCCCAGTGAAAGCCAGCCGTCCATTCCTGAGCAGAGGATCCGGACGATCCCAGATAGGCGAGGGTCTGGGCCAGAGCCCGGGATCGGAACTTCTGCATTCTTCATGATGAGAGATCTTGCGATGCTTCTCTCTCCCCTATGTACTGGGTTGGCCAAAATGTTTGTTTAGTTTTTCCCATACGATGGCTCTAATAGTGTTTGGTTGTCTTTAACTTCATTCGAAACAATTGTGTTAATTGTATTGTGACAGCTGTCATATCAGCATGCATTAAAAAAAATCAAAATTGATGAATTTTTGTGCAGCCATTTTATTATTGAAGATGGGAGAAGAAATGCAACATTTTTGGCATATTGTGCTTTATTATTTCAAGAAAGGTAAAAACAAATGAAACACACAAAAATATTTGTGCAGTGTATGGAGAAGGTGCTGTGACTGATTGAATGTGTCAGAAGTGGTTTGTGAAGTTTCATGCTGGAGATCTCTCGATGGACGATGTTCCGTGCTTGGTAGACCAGTTGAAGTTGATAGCAATCAAATTGAGACATTAAATGAGAAAAATCAATGTTATATCACGCAGGAGATAGCCAACATACTCAGAATATACAAATCAATTAAGTTATGGGTGAAAATGAAAAATGTGTCTTTTATTTTATGAAAAAAAAAATACAGACATTTTGGCCAACCCAGTATCAGGGAGGAAGCCTCACCCATTTTGTAGTGTTAGTGAAATCATTGCTGACGTGCTCTTCGACCTGCTTCATGCTCTTTCCCTCATCCAGGGGATGTTTGTGAGTCTCTTTCTCATCTGCCTTGTTGATCAGCTGGTTAGTCTCTTGCATATGTCCCTTCTCTACTCACTATACTGCTGTGAATATTATAAGTTCAATAAAGGAATTGAAATGCACCAGCAATTGTCAAGCAGAGAGAGGAATTGGACTTACTACTTCGGATTTTGTCTGCCCTTGGTTTCCTCAAGGCAATGCAGTCCTCATACATCATCAGGGGCTGCCTCTTCTCTATCCTCATTCCTTTATTCATTGTCAGTGCCAGCGAGGCAAAGACCCCTGGCAAAGCTTACCTTTTATAGTGGCGCCTCTTCTCCTTGTTGGTTTTCTTGAGCAAAAGACTCTTCCATAGGATGGTCTACCTGCAATCTGCCCTGAGGAGCTCAGTCACAGCAGAGAAGTTCCCTTCACTGCACTCCTCGCCTGTCAAACTGAAGGCTGCTCCAAGCCACCTAGTCACCTGCCACTCCAAAGGGAGCGAGAGGGACTGAAAGGAGGCTGTGCAGCTCTTTCCTTGTTCATCTTCCCCACCAGGGAAGGCAGGACCTGTTCTACCAAGGGCCCTTTGCATATTTCCTCCTGAGGAATCTAGGGGTTTGTCTCTGGTGCACATAAGGCACAATCTTCCTGGCACCAATATGTGGATTTTAAACACCTGTGAGTCTAAAAGGACCACAAGTTTTTCAGTACCTTTCTAGCATTTGCCAGGCCCCATGCGTGGGCTGATTTGAACACTTTCTCTCTGTGTCATTCACCCTCCCACCTCCTCTTGCTGCCTGCCACTGCCCCAAATGAATGGATTTTGGAATTCTAGCTTTTGTACTTTGTGGACCTATTATTTTGGTTGTTTTTCTGTGAAGTGCATAAATTGGATGTGAGAGGTGAAGAAGTATCTCAGTTGCTCCTGGTCACTGTCTTCATGGCCATCACTCAGTTGTTTCTTGTGACTCAGGTTAGATTTTGGTCTCCCTTGCTCCACTGCAAAAATGTAAGCCTGAAGAGAGTACAGAACAAAAGACCTCACAGCCAGATCTGCTGGATTTTGAGGAGTGAATTTTCTTCCCTTGAAGGCAAAAAAAGTTTTTTCACTTACACATTTAAAATTCCCCAGCTGAAGGGAGGTACAAATTTTGTACAAGTGCCACTGCAGCACAAATACTCAGAGAACTTGAACTTTTAAACTCTGCAGGTCTGAAATTTCCTGCTGGCCTCCTTTGGATCTGTCTGGTGTTTCAAAGGAATATTGGGTGCTGCAAATAGGAACTGAAGGGATATACTTACAAAACCCATTAAACCTGTGATTTGGTGCTTTTCTGTCATTTTAAAGAGACTAAATATGGGGGGAGGGGCAGGTGTTAAAACACTTGTACAATTTTAAGATGTCACAATTAAAGGCTAGCTGGTTTCAAAAAATAAGGAAATTGGAAGTTACTTTCTGTGACAAAAGTCTTAGTAGAGTTACTTTCTCAGAAAACAACCAAACAGCGTAGGAGAGTGAATGTTACTTCTTTAGAATGAAAGGACAAAGATTCAAAAATGAGGGTTTTTTCTCAAAAGTTCTATCCTGAATATTCTCCTTTGAGTATGAGTTAACACCCTAAGATATTTGCAAACAAATATTGTACACTGCTTCTGGTAACGGAAAGAGAAAACATTATTTTTAAGTTTGAATAAAATAGCCTCAGCCGGTGTAAGGAGGGTAGCGTTTAGTTAGTTCCTGGTCTGCTTTGTGCCTGGCTCCTTCATTACAATGGATTGAAAGCACAATATGTTAATGTGGGGTTGGGGCCATAATGAAAAAATTCACTAGCTGTAAAACCAAAATACGGAAGCCACTCAAAAGTGGCTTCTCTCCAGTGGGAGCACCAGGGTACTGCAGGGAAAAACTTGGCTAAACTGCTCTCTTCACGCTCCAGTCCTTCAGACTTTTAACATTGCAGCAGGATGTTTGAGTCAGTTCTCTCGAGAGAATGTCCCCATATTCAGAAACCATAGAGTCTTGCCACAATGGGCTGGCAGAAGGAAAAGGTCATAAGACCAAACTAGCTCTTAATATTTAAAAGTGGGCCTTTGAATACTTTATTACATCTCCCTCCTTACTTGGAACTTCTTTTTGCAATTGCCTCAGGCATGATAATTTTTTCTTTCCTTCCCTAGAAAAATCTATTGACATAATTATTAATTTAGGTTTTTGATTGCTCTCCTTTGAGCACCAGTGGATTTCTGTGGATTTACGAGCTTGTACAGTGTCAATATGTGCCTGCAATTTTAGACCTTCACAAATGTTAATCTCATGCTCAAGAGGCCTGAAACTCTTGGGTCTCTGTGCTTAAGGTACCTGGGGCCTCTATTATTTCTCATGATCATGCTAAATTAGTTCAAACCACTTTCTCTGAGATCAAAAATTTAAAAATCAAAGAACTGTTGGGGTTGTCAACCACACATTTTCACATTTCAGTGGACAAAGAGATTTCCTGTAAAAACATGAGGTTAATAACAACAGATATCTGTGATAATATAGGACGGCTAACGGTTGTCTGTTGGCAGGTCCAGTGTGGAAACAGAGAGGGAAGCAGAATAGGACAAAAAAAGACACTTTTTTTGTTTGTTTTTCGCAAGTTCTCCCACAGGTTTTCAACAAAGCCAGGAATTATAGAGCTTTAGAAGTAAAAAGGATCTTAGAGGTCACCGAGTCCAACCCCTTTGTTTCATAGGGGAGCAGCAGCACCATATTTCCTGGTTAACCTGCTCAGTATCTCCTCCTTCTTCCAAAAGAATAACATATTCTTTTATTCTTGCATTAAGCTCATTTCAAAACTCATTAAGCTTGAGAGTGCAAGTCTAGAACCAGCTGCAGATGCTTCCCAGCAGAAGTTCCCTGCATTTACTGTCAGGTCCTGGAGCTTTGAGAGCTTTCAGACCAGTAAGTAGACCCTGATGGAGGGTGGGCCTCTGGCCTGGCGATAAATAGGGACTTACTCGGAGCTTTCAGATGCGGCGTGCGTCATCGCAGGTGGCAGCAGGCTAATGACCAAAAGGCCGGGCAGCTCAAGAGGATGTTGCCATTCCACGCAGTTTATCCAACCTGTACAACAGGGGCGCATGCTAGCGTATAGCAAGGGCAGGCTTATGTACATATTGGAACAAAGGAGGCTGTACATACCTTAGAACAAAGAGGCGGTATACCCAAAGGCAACACCTACCTGCTCAGGCTGCTGGGGTGGTCACTCCTGGGCTGTGTTCTGGGGCTCTGGGATAAATAAGATTAGCTTCAAGGCTATGAGTTGGCAGACTCCAGCAGAAGGGCCAGCCATATACAGAGACATTTACCATCCTGACATTTACCATTTTGCAATTTACATGTAGTCACTTCTCAACTCAGGATGCCATACAGGCCTGCCCTTTTTTGGGCTTTGCTTTATTACAACTTCACAGACGTTGTGTTTCTTTTGACTTGAAGACCCCTCACCAGCAAAAAGATTAACAACTTGCTATACTGTGATATTGGCTTTATACCAGTGCTCTGGAACCAAACCTCCAATATTTCCAAGGTATGCCTATATTCCATTTATTCATACTTACTCCACACCAGACACCCACCCTTACTCTATTATTCAGTCCTCAATATCTCTGCTGAAGTAGGCTTTTTAAATTCCCATCTACACATGTGGAAAATGAGCCATGAAGAGGTTAAATATTTTTCCAAAATCTCATAGCTAGTGCTGAGATTCCAGCCAAATCTATCATAGTGAAATTCCTTATTATAACTGCACTGCCTCTTATGTGCATTGTAAAATCACTCTCATATATACCTCTCTGATGGTGTAGGTGCTTTCTAGGGGTGCCTTAGTGGTGTGGGGTAGAATATGTCTCCAACAAACTTTAAATTGGGGTCAGGTTGATGGTGTAGGGCCAGTTTAACAACAATAATGAAGTGCTCTTCAAAGACAGAATTCAAGTGACAGTCTCCAGTGGGATCCCCTTTAATAAGCCCGTTCTCTGAGCCTAGGTGAAGAGGAAAGGGAACCAAAGATTTTCAGGATTTTAGAGCAAGAAGAAACATCTGAAGGTCTCTCTAAAACCTTGAATAATCCCATGAGAAAACTAAAACTCAAAGAAATTAAGAAACTTGTTGTCATCTTGAGATTAACACAAGATGAGTGAGTGCATTGGCAGAACAAGTCAAGGGAAGGCAATTCACATGTATTGAGCACTTACTGTGTACCAAGTTCTGTGCCAGGGGCCTTCTGAATATCATTTTCTTTCCTCTGTCCCCCTCACTGAGTGCAGGGACCCTTTCCATGCTGTTTGATAGTGCATCCTTGGTAGCCACCACCCAGCCTACACAGCTATGATATGCTCAACAAACACAATTGACAGTTTGAACACAGTAATGAATGAACCCCTCAGCAGCTTCAAGTATTATCATCTCCATTTTACAAGTGAGAGTGCTGAGGTTTAGTGACCCAGCATAGCTTACCCAGGCTCACAGAGTTTTTCCAGAGCCCACAGGCCCTTGCACACATCAGCGTAGAAAAGATTCATCTCCAACCATACAAACAGATGGGAATATCAACTTGCATTTCTTCTCCCCCACTTCTTAGCGAGACCTGGAGAACAGAGATTGGAGTGAGGCCTGTGAGTCCTACAACATCGTTATTCTCACAAAACATACTGGGATGAATTTACAGTATGCTGTGAGGTATCATAAATAATTAAAAGAGAACTGCACATCTTAAAATAAATGAGCTCCATACACTTGAATATGATGCAGCCTTGGCTTTCCACTGTTTTTTTTTTTTTTTTTTCCAACTCTCTGATGTGCACCCTGGTAGTCATTAGTCAGGAGCATTTGTAAGATTTTCCTTTGTCATGAGATGTCTGGCCATTTTTCACAGAGATTATTTTATGGAGCTCATTGCTTTTGTAATTGTGATATTCTTAATGACACCGTAATGAACAACTGTTAGCAATGTCAACCCAGCATTTTTTCTTCTCTCTTCTTCTGATTATGTCACCTTCTTTCCTTTGGGAAATTGTACCCAATACACACGCTTCATTGTGATTTTGATGAGGCATTCTGGCAAATTATGCTACCTCCTAGTCAAAACTTTGGGTATGTGACCCAAATCTGGTCTATTAGAATCACTTATTCTCCCCTGGCTGCTGTGATTGGTCCATAGTAGGACAAATGCCTCCAAGTAGGCCTAGCTGAGATTTCATACATGGCTACCTCCCACCCCCAATATCACATTCTCCCACCTTACCACTCTCAGTACCACCACACTGCCAAGATTTAAGGTTACATGACTTAAGCTCCTGGAAAACCTGAAGCCAACTCTTCCTTCCAGACTATTCTGTCAAATAAACCAGTGTTTCCTGTTTTAAGTAAACAACTTGGAAGCAGTTTCTATCACTTGAGCTAACAGACATCTAACTCATTATCTAACAGCAAATGGGAATTTTACCACTACTGTTGAGGAGTAAACAAAACGGCAACTTTGTGCTACGGAATCATTGCCCTGAGGGTGGCAGGTCCCGAGCAGCCGCCTGATATCCCAGTGTGCTGAGGTGAACTCTGTCTCAAGCTAAGACCAGCTGCTCAAGTGCTAACCCCAATTCCACCTATGTCTCAGTCCCTGCACCCCCCTTTCAGCCTTTCACACCTGCATTTCTCTGTTGCTCATGCTTCCCCTGTGCGTATGCACTGTCTTCCCAAAATGCACGGTGAGCTGGGTTTGCTCACCTTCATCGGTCACTTCCCTGTTTGTTTTACTGAAGGCAGCCCAGTCCTTTGCACAGACAGCGGTTATTCAGCCCTCACTGGCACACCTGACTCAGCTGAGAGCTTGGTATGGAGAGGCCTAAGGACAGTGTCTTTCCCCAGGCCCCAGAGCACCTGTGCAGAGAGGAGCATGGGTCCTGGAGCCCGTCTCACAGCTGACTGCCACCCCCACCATGGATCTCAGACAAGACACGTATTCACAGAACCTAAGTGTCATCTGTAAAGGAGGAACAATAACCGTTTTTTGCAGACTTGTGGAGAGGAGCAATGATAATATACGCCAATGAGGCTAGCCCAGCCTCTAGTATGTAGGAGTAGTAGTTCTGCCACTGCTGCCTTAACTGAAGATGGCCAGATGATTGATGGGGATCTTGTGGCCACTAGGGAGATGAGTTGTCTAGTACGGCAAGACCGAATCATGAAGTAGATGTCATTATTAATCATCTATCTCTGCTGCTCCTGAATTTCCCCCCTTTTCCTTGTTTTCTGTTCATTTCTGAGCTTTAACAATATTCTGGGGCTCGCAGGTTCAAAGAACATGCCATCTGGTCCCTTATAGGCCTCCCTTCTCTTAACCCAGCCAACATTGCCTCCTTCTCAGTTAGTCAAATGAGTAAATGAGGCTTCTGTGGCCTCTATTGCTAATGATTCACTCTTTTCAAATACAGTTGCACCTTAGTTGGGGAAATTTTCCAGTCAAAATGCTTGAATCCAAGTATCCCCAATATTTTTGCCACTTTTGTAACACCTTATATTATTCTCTATTGTGGATAGTATGTACTGAAATGTGTGTCTTCTCCCAAGGGTATAATTTATTTAATAAAACTAACTTTTCCACTTTGTTAAGCATAGGAATAATCCACCAGATACAATCAACAGAATTGCATTGAGAGTTCATTTAAGGTCAAAGGAAAGAAATTTGAAGTTCTAATTAGCCTGTTTATGATTCTGGAATACTGACAATAACCCAAGAAGCCCCATCACAACCATTCGGAGGGACAATCCTACTTTACCACCCGCTCCTCAAAAAAGCTGTCATTTCTGGTACCAAGCCCAGGAGAGGGGGCTGTCCCTTGGGTCCCTCACATCTCACCTCCTAGGTGGTCCCTGTGTTGACCATTACCTGCCCTGGGGCTCCCTCTGCCTTCTCCTCATCCAAGCTTGCTTTTATGTAAGTTCAGCTGGGCCTCAGAGTACAATGTAAATTGTGCAGAACGCTGTTTCTAGCTGTTCCACATACCAAAGCATTACTGCACATTCCTAATTGGACTTGATTTGGACCATGAAATTCCTTAATTCTGACTATATGTTTTCTCCCACCCATAAGATTCATAGTGGGAAGGATGACTCATTTTAAATAAGCATCTCTTCCTCTGTTTTATTTTTTTCCTTCCTCTGCCCCACAACCACCACTACCCTACCCACCTCCCTGCCCTCCAGGGTGGAGAAATCCTTTAAGGGAATAAGAAATAACACATTTTGTAGGCAGCAACCTCCAACCCAAAGTAGACCTAAGAAGCCATTCACTAGCCACAGGCCCGTGGAAGAAGCTCAGGTTCCTTCAGAAAGGAATCTCCTTCACTTGCCAGCCCCTGCTCACTAGGTGCTTTGTCCTACCTTTGCCTCTTCTGTGACCCTTACCCAAATTGGTTTTCTGTCCACACATTTTTCTGCTTAGGTAGAAAAACATGGCTGGAAAATAGAAAATGGTCTCCATGTTAGGCATGTGGCACCAGAACTTTTGGCTCTCTACCGTTGTCCTTGTCTAGTTCTTAGATTCCTCATCTTCCTCAGGGAATCTCCTCACCCTCTAAGTGGGAAGTAGGGGCCATTTCTCTTTCTTCCATTGCAGAGTGGCTGTGGAGTAGCTCTTAAAAGAGGCTCTGCCAGGCTGGTGCCCCTCTGACTCTTGAGCAAACCAGGCAAGGACATGGGGAGGTGGAGTCATGAGCACAGCAAGGGCCAGGCCTGGTTCTCTAGTGCACCCCTGGACCCTGCCTATTGTCCAGGCCAGCTTCTTTGCCTCTCCATCAATTCTGTCAGCTCCTAGATTCCTGCCAGTGAATTCAGGTGGTCTTAGTTGGTTTTTGATGACTTCAGTCAAGAACCCAGGCTGATTCTGGTACCAGCCTCATGGTGAATGAATCTTGGGATCAAGGAGATATAATAGTATCTATTAGTGGTGGTTCTGCTGCCAGCACTTTTGACTCTGTGGTTGTGCTATTCATTGCCCATGTCACTAAACAGCTTAGCATTCTAATATAATGAATTGGAATAAGATGGCTAGAGAAAGATCAGGACAGTGTTGGAAGAGGGAACAAACAATTCTAAATAGGTCTAGTTGTGCAACTTATTTTTCAACATAGAATCTAAACATCATAATCATAGCATTTAGGGACAGCTAAAAATGATTGATTTTGCAGAAAATATTTGTTGTTTAATTACAGGATCATATGGGTCTTTGGCAACCAACAGATGCCAAAACAGACTTTAAGCACCAGCTTGAGAAACTTGTGATTTGCTTAGTGTGTTTTTAATTTAAAGCATATGGCTTCATATTCAACTGCAGTGTCCAAAATGAAGACATTAGTAATGAATCACTCTATTGGAGAAAACGCAGTGTTCCCGGACCTGCTCTTTTAGTCTGTGTACTCAAATGGTTCTGTTTAGAGGCATAAACATGAAGCAGCTCTCTCCCTGTTTTAGCTGGGTGTTCCTGGGATGCACGTGACATCAAAGGGACTCACAAATGAATTCCCATGCACTTTACAGAGCTCAGAACCAGGGCTCACTTCCATCCAAGTCAACCAAGCACAGTTAGGTCACTGGAAGGTAGAGGGCCCAGAAATGCCATTTATTTTGTGGCAACTTTTCCTTTTTTAGTCTCTTGGCCCCTTAGCCTAGTCTGATACTTCATGGCACTTGGGGTATCCAGCCATCTTGTGTGGAAATTCACAACTGCAGCCCTTCCTCCAAGAACCATGTTTGTGGTGGCAGCCCTAGTCCATTGAGACCACAAGTGACCTACCTGCTGATGAGGGAGGAAGTAGAACTAGTAATAAGAACCTGGGCTCTGGAGTCAAATTTGAATCACCTGGACTTTTTCTAATATTATTTGAACAAAGTGTTTCTGTTTCCTCAGTTTCAGTTTTCAAATCTGTAAAATGGGGATAAAACTAACAACCTTAACAGGGTTGTTATGGAAGTTAAATAAAATCACTATGTCAGAGCTATAAGCTAAGGATCTAGTACCTACTAGCCGTAATACTATATGTAGGTATTACTTTAATTATTATTAAAGGAAAGACCTATTTCATCTCTGCCTCTTTGCCTCTAGTCATGTTATATCTTTGCTTAAATTCAATACATTTTTAACAATGTGCCCACTGCAGGCTGGGTCCTATGTTTTAGTTGCTTTTTCCTTCTTCTCAGCGTGTTGTGTTGCTTGAAAAATAAATTTATATTCCTCTACTTACTCTGTGTTTCCACACATCCTGTTTTTATTTTACCCTCTAAGACTTTCTCCCATACCTCCATGCCATGTTCTTAGTCATCCCTTCTCCTTATTACCCAGTAGAAAGAACTACATCAAGCAAAGCATATAATTCTTTTAGTACTGGGAGCATGCATTTGGCCATAGTGCAGGTAATTGTGGCTGCCTGTACTTCAAAGGAGAGGCATTCAGAAAGGATGCCCTATCTACTTTATTCTGTGGATAGAGGTCTGAGTAGGAAATCTCCTCCTCTTGGAGACTTGGAATAGCTCTTTATACATTAGGCATAGTGATCTGTTAAATAAAGCTGTTACAAATATTTTTTCACTTTATTTTTTGTCTTTTAGTTTTATTTTGGGTTTCTTTGCTGTTTTCTTTCACTTTTTTTTTCTGCTAAAAGGATTTTTCTCCCTCATTTTAATGTAGTCAACTCAAAAAAATTTTTTTGAGAATATCGCCTTTGGTCTTATGCTTAAGAGAGAACGTTTCCACCCCCTATTCTGTAATTCATCTTTTCTCATTTTTAAAACTGTTTTATATATATAAATTCATGAGTCAACCATCACTGTCGACTTTTTCCCTTCTCAGGGTTCTTTCCTTGCTACCTTATGGCAATGGAAAGTACCAGTCAAAGAATGCAAAAGCAGCCCATTTGGCATAAGGAAGAGAAAAGTACAAAGATAGTCACTCCCTTGTTTGTATTGAGTTTAATGATCTGTTGTGGCACTTTTATGATTTAGCCTCTTAATTGGGCTTTCTGCTGCATTTGCAATGAAATTTTGAAAGCAGAATGAATCCCTCTTAATTAATGGCATTTGTATTACTTCTAAGGGTGCTGGGACAGACCAAAAGGGTTAAGGTTCCCCTTTTCTTTCTACTGTTCTCACTCTAGCTGAAGTTTTCATCACCTCAGCTTGGACTACTACAGTGTCCTTTTTGATTCTCCCTTTTGCCTTCCTCTAATTTATTCTACACATCACTGCTAAT
Organism: Noctilio leporinus; assembly: GCA_004026585.1. Lineage (NCBI taxonomy): Eukaryota > Metazoa > Chordata > Mammalia > Chiroptera > Noctilionidae > Noctilio > Noctilio leporinus. The sequence continues at coordinate 18,807 of PVIW01002401.1, forward strand.
TTAATTATTATTTGTCATTCTTCTTATCAGAAACTTCAATGTCTCTCTAGGGCTCACAAATAAAAACCCAAAAAAAAATTTTTTTGAAATATTTTATTATTCTTTTATTCTTTTTATATATTTATTTTCTTTTAAAATTTTATTGTTATTGTATTACATCCATCCCCTTTTTGCTCCCCTCTGTAAAAACCCAAATCTTAAAGATTGACTTCTTCCAAACTTTCACAACCAAATTTTATTTCATGTGTTTGTAAACAAATCTCCACCTCCCTGCTCATGAAACCCACCTCCCAATTAGAGGTGATCCTAGGGGAAGACTGTGAGCACTTTGCTTCCATAATGCATTAATTAGATCTACAAAAAAATCTCTCCCAAAGAAAAGTAGTATTATTGCTTAAACTTGAAAATACTCATTGTCCATATAATATAAAGTGTGAAAGAAAACATCTTCAGAAAATTTGCCATTTTGAAAAATCTTGTAGCATATTGTCTGAGAAAAAAAATAAAACACCGTGTACTTGCTATATGACCTATTTGAAAGACTATGTCATATTTCCTTTAGTCTAAGGGATTCTGTTTTCTAAATGTCTTAAAACTTTCATGTTTATTCTCTGCTTATGATTCCTTTGGCTTTTGCTTATTATTCCTAAAGGCTATATGATTCAGACATCATAGGAGATATCACTAACTATGAAAATAGTCATTATTCCCAATCTAACCTTCTTTGGAATTTGGGATAACAACTGTTCAATTAATACTGAGTAAAGGTTTTGTGTAATTGCTGAAGAACTTTTTTAACTTGTTTTTAAAATGTTGAGAGAAACCTACATGATTATCAATAGAAAATTTGTTAATTGATGGCACAGCCATAAAAATGTAATACTGTGAAGCCACTAGAAAGTTATAGTCCTATGTTTTTCTATCAAAAAGCCTCCATGTTATATTGAAGTGTAAGAAAAGCAAGGCACAGAGTGTAGAAATTACATCTGAGGGACATGGGATGTTGGTGTCACTTTAAGAATAAGAGCTATAGCCTTATTTTTATTTCACACAAGGTTTCCTCTGATGCAAGGACTGGGGGTCTGGGGAGGACTTATTATTCATTCATGCTGTTTTTCTTTTCTTCCCTATACATAAAGTCTGTGAATTTTTCAATTAAAATATTAATTAAACATGGTTTTGACTAAAATTTGTAATAAAATGATACTCTCATTTACTAGCCCTTAAGCTACAAGAGAAGCGAACTGTACCAAGAGATATAGAAACCAACTGGGTCAATATTTTTGGAGTTAGAGGAAAAAATAAAAGGCTCTTAAACAGATCACGCCCTTCAATGACTGCATATTTTTTAGAACTTAAGAGACAAACTAAGATAAAATAAGGATAAAAAGCTATATTAAGTAAAGTAACCCAAAAAGGCTCCTTCCAGAAATATCAGACAAGGAAACAGAAGAGGAGGTGGCACTTGAGGCACATTGTGTTTTAGAAAGAGACCACGTAATGCAGATGCGCAAGATTAGAGCTGGTCTGCTAGTTCTCAAGCCCCTGTTGCTGACTGTAGAAAACAATCTAGTAGGTGCCAGGCAAACTCAGGATTTTTCACTTTCTCTTTAATAAAAAACTGTTCATTCCAGGCTCTCCTCCCTCAACCTTCTTCTCTTTTTCCCCATTTAGACAAATTATAAAACAATTTTATTGTACCTATGGCTTGTATTTTCTCCCCCACAGAACCTGTTGGGCTCATCACCCTACTGGAAACACACTTGTCAGGGGCTGAGCACCCCCAGGTTGCGAAATCCGTTCTTTTCCTTGTTCCACTTCTCGTGGCCTTTGTAAGCCATTCCCTTTCCTCTGGGTCTGTGTAGACTCTGTCTCCTGGCTTTTCCCCAGGTTCATGGCTGCTCTTTGTTTCCTGCTAAAACCCCTAAATGCCAGAGTTCCTCAGACAATTGGGAACCTTTTTCCTTCTCCCTCTACATATGTTCCCCAAACCTGAAATGCCATTGGTATGTTGATGATTCTCCGGTTAATACCCAGATTGTTTCTCTGGATTCCAGACATGCTTCCTGCTTGACATCTCCACTCAGATGTTTCACAGGCATCCCTTGCTCAGCATGCCCAGCACAGAGCTCTTGATTTCCTCACAGCCTCGGGAGCCTTAATCTTCCCTGGGTCTTCCCTATCTCAATAAATGACCTGCAAATCGCCCACGGAGCCAAGCCAGAAGCCCGCCCTTCATTCTTGATCGTTCCCTTTCCCTCGCCTTTCACATCTAATCCATAAGCAAGTTCTGTTTTTGACTTCTACACATATCTTGATTTTGTCCACCTCTCTTTCTCTTCACCACCACAACCTGGTTCTGACAACCATTACCTCTGACCTGAGGTATCCTTCTCACTGGGCTTCTTGCTTCCATTCTTATGCCTCTGCAGGTATGAGACTCCCACCTGAGATAATGATCTTTGTTAAAGAAATAAACTATCTCATGTCTTGTTTCTCCCTATCCTCCTTCAGTAGTTTCCCATGGACTTAAAATAAAATTCAAATTCCCTCCATGGCCATCAAAGCCCTTCGTGACCTGTCCACAGCCTATTTCTCCAACTTTATCTCATGTTACGATCACCTTTCTCCCTATAGTCCAGCCACACTGGTTAGATCTGATCTGCCTGGAAGACAGGAATTTGGTGTTTGCAGGTGCTGTTCCCTCAACCAGGCATGCTCCCCCACCCCTTTTATCTGTCTTCATGTGGCTGGTTCTTGTCATTCTTGAGGCCTCAGGATAATTGTTACCTCTTCAGAAGGGCCATCTTCCACCATCATATCTTTCAGTTCCCTTTCCAACGTAATTCCGACTTGAAACAATCTTTTTGGCTCTTTATTAACCATAATTTGTAATAATTTATCTTAGAATTGAACTCCCTCAGTAGGATTAATGAAATCTCAATGAGGGCAGGGATTATGTCTGTCCTGCTTACCAATACATCCCTTGGAACTGACACATGGAACTGATAATGGAAGATGCTTAGCTGATTATGGATATAACAATGGATTTAGGAATGTGAATTTTTTAAAACCATTTTCTAACTCTGCTATGCTGTTCCTTATAAAAAGAAAAAAAGAAGTAATAAATATGCTCTTCTCTCAATAAGCCATAAAGTTTGAAAAGAAAAGCATTCATGACTAGAAATTTATATTTCAATTGTTCTCAGTTATAATAAGCTGAATCACATGAGACTGCTGCTGTTCGATCATCCTTTACTACCAAATGGCAATTTCATAAGGTACAAAATACTAAACAGTTAAATAAAGTGTAAATGTTTAGCTTGAGCTGTTGTGTCAGGTAGATTAAATTATGCTGCAGAAATAAAACAACCGTCACATCTAGTGGCTTACACCCACAAAGGCTTATTCTCAGTACACCTCACCACTGTGAGTTGGCTGTGGCTCTGGTCTATGTCGTCTTCTCTCCAGAACCAAGACTAATAACAGTAGCAGTTTCCATCTAATCATTGCTAGTGGTTGTGACAGGGACGTGTCAAACCAATTCTGGTTTCCGCCTAGCAACACACACATCCTTTTGAGGTATGTGTGTTTCACTGGCCAAGGGAAGTCATACGACCAGTCCTGTGTTTAGCAAGGTGAGGAATGTTAAGTCTTTCTTCTGGGAGAGGCATTTTAGGGGTAACATCAGAAATATTTAGTATAAAAGCAATACAACCTACTGGAGTAATCCTAAACCGCTAATGCTTTCCTCTGATAGTAGGTAACTAAATTGCAGTAATATATCCTAGCAGTGACTAGAACTAGGTTTATGCCATTTGGCCTATTTGTAAAAGCAATATTACATAATAAAATATCTACATTAGTGTTCTGACTTGCCTGTAGCATTTTATGAGTAATAATGTAGGTTCATTGTATTTAACAGAAGCTCTAGGTTAAGGCACAATGCTTATAGAAATCAGGAATATAAGGAGTGACAAATGTTTCTGTTTTACTTGCTAATTTGAAAGATTTGTTTTTGTGAAAAGGAAATAATATCATTAGGAGTCATTGACTTTTTTTTTAGGAGTCATTGACTTTTAATGTACCTTTTTCAACGTGTCACCTCTAGAATGACCTGTAGACAAAATCCAAGCATGTTTAAGAAAGTGTCTGAAATTTGGGAACAGGTGCATTTCTGGAGGCTTTCTTTTGTACTGTTAGTCTAGTTACAGGCTAGGTTGGTGTGGAAATATCTAGGTTCTGGACTAATTTTATTATTACGTTATGTCTTTTTCTAAAAGATACAGGTACTTAAAATGTATAAATTCCAGACTTCTTAGTACAGTTCATGGACTATAAAAAAATTGGTAATAAATAGACATTAAAAGGGTGGGAGTTTATAAACATGGCTTTGAGTTCCTAGTGGTATTATCCAAGATCAAAGGATTCAAACTTCACCAACGAACGTTTCTGTAAGTGATAAACAGCATTTCTTTTTCCTTTTTTTTTTTAAAGATTTTACTTATTATTTTTAGAGAGCGAGGAAGGGAGAGAGGCAGAGAGGGAGAGAGGCATCAATGTATGGTTGCCTTTTACCTGCCTTCAGGACCTGGCTGGAGACCTGGCTTACAACTTGGTAATTGTGCCCTGGCTGGGAATCAAACCAGCAACCTTTGGGTTCACAGGCCAGCGCCTTATCCACAGTGCCACCAGCCAGGGCATAAACAGCATTTCTTACACCCTTCCTTTTCTTTCTCCAGAGCCACTTCATATTCTTATTACTGTCTAAACTGTCCTTTACATAAAAGTTCTTGGAAAGACATTACCTAGCAGAAAAAAAAATAAACCATAACTTTTCTTATGGCCTCAGTTTGCTCTGACTGGCTCATTCAAGCCTGAAGTTGTTTTTGTTTTGTTTTTCCAGTGCTCCCAGCCTCTCATGAAATTAACCATTGATCTGAAAGTCAGAGATGCAAATCCAGAGAATACTGGAAGCATTCCAAGGCACACAAATAAAAAGTTAATTACCTAAGGAAAACTATAAGAAAGACTTTTGTTTTCCACCCAAATCTCCTCCCCAGGCTGTTAGCTATGTCGTACATGGGCCCAATCGATATATTAGCGCTTGAGAACCAAAGTCCCTTGGAATAAATTAATCTGTCAGGGAAAGAAGTAAACAAAGAACAAATTAATATGTTTTAAGACATTGCTTAAATTTTCATAAATACAGACCTTGAGATGGGATGATGAGTTCCCAGGAGCCAGAGCTGATACTTGGTTATAATTAAGAGTTGCTCTTTCATGTTTCATCTGATGGAGGTGGGAAATTATCCACGTGCTTGTTGAGTTCCTTGCTCATGCTTCCTCACAAATGCCTGTTTACTTCATTAATAAGAATGGATGTCTCACAAATTACACTGGCCCACTTAGCTTGATTTACCTCTAGCTGATATTAAAATAACAAAATGCTGTCCATACATGTATGCACCATACAAGCAAGAATTTTTTCAGGAACCTCCGTGTACTAACTTTTTTTTATTTATTATTTCCAGAGAGAGAGAAAGGGGGAGAGGCAGAGAGGAATAGAAACATCAACGTATGGTTGCCTTTCACCTACCTCCAGCCATGAACCTGGCTTACAACCTGGTTATGTGCCCCAGCTGGGGAATTGAACCAGCAGCCTTTGGGTTTGCAGGCCGGTGCTTTATCCACTGTGCTACCAGCCAGGGCTATGTGCTAACTTTTTAGTGGCTCAAAAGTACCTTATGACCTAATCCATGACACACTAGACCCATGCCAGAGGTTTAGGCTTTGCTGATAAAGGACCCCACTGTGCTCCCCACTTGGTGCAGGTGTGGAATACAATGCTAATGATTAGCAGGAAGAGCAATAACATGTAAGTTACTTAGTTGTAAGGACTATGTAAGCACTCATTTGGAGTCAAGAACCAGAAATATGCCTCAAACTAGCTCAGACCTAAATGCAATTTATTTGTGTTCAAACAATGTCATTAGGTCTCTCTCTCTCTCTCTCTCTCTCTCTCTCTCTCTCTCTCTCCCTCTTAATTTTTTAAAAAATATTTTTTATTGATTTTAGAGAGAAGTCTGTCCAGAGAAACATAAATTTGTTGCTCAACTTATTTATACATTCATTGGTTGCTTCTTGTATGACCCCTGACCAGGGATCAAACCTGCAACCTTAGTGTAACAGGACGATGCTCCAACCAGCTGAGCTACCTGGCTAGAGCTCTCTTCATTTCTCAGTGCTGCTTAGCCCTTTTAGGCTGTCCTTTTCAACGCTGCTAAAGTGGCCACTGCTAATCCTGAGCCTATATTTATTAAGTAGAACTCCAGGTCCCAAAGAACAAAGGGCTCTCTCTTTTCTAGCATCCATATCTCAGGTTTCCTAGAGGAAATCGAGCCCTTTGGCTTCTGTGCCCACCTCTGAACTAGCCACTGTGGATGGGAAAGGGGAACTCAGCTGGGCCAGGCCTGGGCCACTTGTTCCACCTTATTTGGGGAAGGCAAGGAGAACCGTTCAGCAATATTCAAGTACCTGGAAATGTGTTTTCCACAGGGAAGAGGAGACTCTCTTACCAAAGCAGAGGGGCAGAACAAACAATGCCCACCTGAAGAATTTTATTTCCATCATATTCATCATGTTCAGTTGCTGAATGTAGCAAATTTTCAGAAGTGGAGGCCATAGCAGGACCTCTGTGATTATACAGCAAGTCTAAGCTCTGTTGACAGAATTATTATCCTCTATTAGGTGGTCAGTACTTTCTATCTGGTTCTAAATGTAAACTCCCTGTTAGTCTTGAATAGCAGAAATGAAACACCTATGTATATACCTTTTTCCGACTATGGTCACTTTCTCAAATAAATTAACTTTCTTTTACTTCCCACTATATATTTAAGTATTATTCTACTTTATGGAATGTATTTGCCTAAATATACTATTACTGAATCATTTCCAGGAAAAAGAAACAAAGTATGGCACTTTTTTTTTATCAGCTGAGAACTTTTAAAATGTTAATTTTTTATTTGAATAATTTCATATCTTGAAGGTATTGCATTTGGGTGGTGGATAAAAACTGAATTGCATATTTTGATGTGAGGTGCTTGTTCTAATTATTGAACCCTTATATATTATGAAGCTAGTTTATATAATTTTCAGTACATGGACACAAAGCTGAAAACATATTCTTCAAAGCTATATTATCACAAAAAAGAAATCAAAATTTCTGAAGCAAGTAGTTGCAGATCTGGGAGACTAGGAAGAGTCACTGAGTCTGTTTGTCAAAAGGTTTATGAGGCTTGTTTCAGCTACTACACATTCTTAACAATGTAAGCAAAGTACATTCACCATCTAAAAATAAGTATTAATCCTAAATTCTTCTTCTTGTCCTGGCTGCCTGGTTATCAGAACTAAACATACACCTGAAGACTAATGTTAGAACCCTACAATAATAAGAGGAATAAAGAGCAATTCCTCTTATAAATTCAGCTCTTATCAATTCATCTAATATTTAATGATTCTTACAATGAGATTAGCATCTCACTGTACATTAAGTAATAGAGCTTAAAGATCACATAAGACCTTTTCAGTCTATAAACCTAACAATCCATGATCAAAAGCAATAAAATTCTGTATCTTAAACATTTTTTCTTTCTTACATATTTATAGTACAAGGTGGAATGGGAGGGGGAGCCAAGAGTCTAAAAGGAAAAAGAGAGAGAGAGAAGCACCTTTAATGGATAATGTAAACCAAGTTAGGTATCAGGTATATGCTGTATATAACATCTGTGACATCCACGTCTTTGTACAAATTGCCTTAGAATGACCTTAGAAAGTGAGCCATGGCTTGTTATTAAGTATTCATTGTGTCAAAAATCACAACTTAAAATGATCAACTTGAGCATAGTCTAAATAAAGCTGTCTGGTTTTCTCTTTTTAGTCACAGATCATATTGTAGTATGTAAAATATAGTTAGATGAGTTTACTTGGTATGTGCCCTGCCCCACACATCAGGCCTCACACATACTCATTACCTTATTGTCCAGCATGGATGTTCTGATCCCTGGCTCCTGTCATTAGACAGCCTCCTGGGCGAATCCGTCCCTGGTGCCAATGAGTAGTAGTCCATTAAGGCTTGGAATTGGCCTGGAAATGTGGCTACCTGGCCTTATTCTCTAAAACGGAGGACCACTTTAAATATAACATCACTATGCATGGTCTATCTCCAAGAAGGGTTTCCATGAAGTCTTTTTTGTTTGTTTGTTTTTATTTAAATTTAATTTTGTTGTTGTATTACATCCATTCCCTTTTTGCTCCCCTCTGTCCTCTTCCCCACCCACCCATTCCCTGACAATGTCAGTCCCACGTGTTGTCCATGTCTATGGTTCTTCTATACTAGGTTCTTCCATGAAGTCTTTTTTCAATGCAGCCTCAACAGCCTCTTTTCCTTCCAGATGGTGCAGGAGCCAAGCCTGTCAGAGATCCTTCATCTCCTGCTGCCTTTTAATGCTGGTCGTTGATTGTTAATGACCCCCAGCTGGACCGGCTCCCCAGCCCATTTAACCCCTCTCTGCTGGTCCCCATCTCATGCCGGGTGAGAGGCAGTGAATCCTGGAAGTCGGGAGGTGCCAAGTCAGCCAGGACCTCCTGCTCCTCAGAGCTGGTGGCACATTTCCCGGCGCCATCACGGGTGTCCAGGAGTGCTCTGATGGAAAGCTCCTCTTAATATGATTTCCTCTATATTGTTAGATAAATGTTACCAGGTTTCTGATTGTTACTATAATATTTTATTTGACTAAGCCAAGATAACCGAGTCCCTGAAAGAGTGTTTCCTTTAGGGCTCAAGAGTGGAGGACTACTGATAGGAATCTTCTGAAATATGTTAGTTTGAAAACTTAAAACTAAATTTCACTGTAACTATCTTTTAGTCTGGTCAAACTTAGTGGTCAGAGCGGCTCATATGTGTCAGTCAAAGGAGCATAAGTAAAAGCAATAATTAATTTCCTTGTCAAGGCCTAAATGGGTAACAGGTACCCATTTTCAGCTATGCTGGTAAGAGCTGTATTTAATTTGGTTAAGCTTGGTGAGATGGTTTTTGGTTTTGGTTTTTTTCTGGGTGGGAGGTTGTGTGTGTGGCATGCTGAATTGTGCTTATAGCTACACTGCCCAAGTGACCCAGAGAAAGGAGATTTAAAAGAGAAAAAATGAAGAAGAAGAAGAAAAAGCAGCCCTGGATGGTGGCACAGTGGATAAGGCACTGGCCTTTGAACCCAAAAGTCACTGGTTCAATTCCCAGCCAGGGCACATAACCAGGTTGCAAGCCAGGTCTCCAGCCAGGTCCGTAGCTGGAGGCAGGTGAAAGGCTACCATACATTGATGTTTCTCTCCCTCTCTTCCTCTCTCCTTTCCCCTCTCTCTGAAAAATAATAAATAAAATCTTTTAAAAATAATAAAAATAAATAAAAGACAAAATATGTTGATAGCATCAATTTGTTGAAAGATCCTGAGTCAGGGGAGAGATTCAGGTTTCTTATACCCTGCTTTTGAGGGTAAAGGGAAGGAGAGGGCATGAAAGGTCATCATTCTGTTTATTGTTTTCATAATAAATTACCAATCTCTTATCAGGTTGTAAGAAAACAAGGCAAAGAAATTTAGTAGTTTTGTATGACCCTGGAGAAATGAAGTCTAAACTCTTGATCTGAACAGAGACTGACAGCTCAGTATTTTTATTTTTTAATATTTTATTTATTATTTCCAGAAAGAGGGGAAGGGAAAGAGGCAGAGAGGAAGAGAAACATCAATGTATGGTTGCCTTCAGCTAAGGACCTGGCTGGAGACCTGGCTTGCAACCTGGTTATGTGCCCTGGCTGGGAATCGAACCAGCAACCTTTGTGTTCACAGGCCTGCACCTTATCCACTGTGCCACCAGTCAGGGCCTCACTATTTTTATAAGTGTTTAAATGCTTACTGGATAGTTGGGACAAATTTAATTTTCCAGAGTACTAAGGAAAGTTTTTCCCAAATTAAGCACATTATAGGAAAAAGAACCCAAATGTAATTATATTCTATTTAACTTTGTTTCCCCCAGATAATTCTTATTTTATTGACTTTCCAGAGATTAAAACTGAAAGAACTAGAGTGATCTAATTTTTCACCACTAATGCCTCATTGATTTCACTTTTGCATCTCATTAGTTTAACGCAGGCAAAATCATACTTGTGATTTCATTTTGGTCTACTGTTCGTATGTTTTACTGTGTCTTGAAAATGCACACACACCTGCCATTTATTTGTATGTGTAATATCCCCCAAGTAACGTTATTTGATTTGCCCTCTCTACATGTGAAAATATGTACCTGGGTGGGTGTTTGTACAGCTGTATAGTATTAACCTGTATGTTGCAGTTTTTGCTCACAGCTAGAAGGCTGAGTAGGTGAAGTTAAAAATGCTGTCTTTTCGTCTGTCGGTAATCTAATGACCCAGAAGGACATTTTAAGATTAGCCTCCCTTGAGCAGCATTGATCTTTGACTGAATGATGTTAGAACAATGTTCTGATGTAGTTGTGGAGAAACTTCTCCTCCCCTAATCCTGAATGCATTTTGATTGTTTTTCTTTAAAGTCCAAAAAGCCAGTAGGATTTACAGAATTTATGACCATTCCACAGATGGGGCACTAAGAATTCTGAAACTCTGTAGGCATAGCATGGTAAAGTCAGAAGGGACCTTAAAGGGCCTCTTTTATTTATTTTTTTAAAGATTTTATTTATTTATTTTTAGAAAGAGAGGAAGGGAGGGAGAAAGAGAGGGAGAGAAACACTAATGTGTGAGAACAACATTGATTAGCTGCCTACCATGAGCCCCCAACTGGGGACCTGACCTGCAACCACATGTGCCCTGACTGGGAATCAAACCCTCAGCCTTCAGTCTGCAGGACAACACACAACCCATGCATGCTGTCACACCAGTCAGGGCTGAAAGAGCCCTTTGGCTAATATCTCTTCGCTTTCCCTGCTTTCACACTGCTTTCATACAACGAATTCCCATTAGTCACATCTCTTGCTGCACCTAGACTCTCACACATTGGGGAGGAGCATGGCTATAAAAAAAACAGCTCAGCATCTCAAGGTAAGAACATGTGTAATGTACCACTACCACCTTCTGCTGGAAAATCACTATGTTAGTCCAACCCCCTTGTTTTACAGATAAAACACATGGAAGCCCAGAAGGGTAAACAACTCACCCAAGATCACACCAGTTGAGTTCCAGAACTATGACAAGGCCTTCTGACCCCCAAAACAGTGCTCATTTCACTACAACTTCCAGCTGTTTGCACACTAACACCAGAAACTGGAACCAGGGCCCAAACAGAGCAAAGCACAGCTGGGGATGAATGTCCCAGGACCCCTGTCACAAGGAATCGAAGACCCCACCACAATTTGTTTAATAAAACCAGCATTTTCTGGTTTTACTAAACTAATATCCTCAAGCATATAAAATGTTGTCCCAATCTTCAAAGATAGTTTTTCTTTCCATTTTTTATCTGCTTTTACCCAGGACATTGTTTCCCAGCTCCCAAGTAGTTCACTAGGTGATTTGCATCTCATTAGGAGCTGTAAAATAACATCTCCTTGCCTACTGCCTGGTTTTATGGGAAGGCTCAGCGTCAGACCTTGGTCTTAGATTTTTTTTTAGGTGGATGTTTTTAGAAAAGCTGAATTGAAAATGCACACACACCTGCCATTTATTTGTATGTTTTCCTACTGGGTGCAGTTTGGGCAGCCATTTTGGCCTTATTCTTGCCCCCCTCCCCTCACACAAAGCTGAAGTAAGGGACAGCCGTTTTCAGGGAGGGTACAAAAGAGGTCAGTCATTATTATGTGGCCAAAAGGGAATGTTTCAAGGTCTCAGAATAGGCAGTTGAAAAATTCCAAGGGTTCTTTAAAAAGATAAATAAGGTTGAAAAACCTTTACCCAGACTCACCAAGAAAAGAGAGAAAAGACCCAAATAAATAAAATCAAAAATGAAAGAGAAGTGACAACTGACACCAGAGAAATACAAAGGATTATAAGAAAGCATTGCAAATAACCATTGCCATCAAATTGGACAATCCAGAAGAAATGAATAAAGTCTTAGAAACAAACGATCTTCCAAGACTGAATCAAGAAAAAATAGAAAATCTGAACAGATTGATTACAACCAAAAATATCTAAGCAGTCATCAAAAATCTCCCCCCAAAAAAAACCTGGACTGGATGGACTCACAGGTGAATTTTACCAAATATTTCAGGAAGAACTAAGTCCTATTCTTCTCAAACTATTCCAAAATATTCAAGCAGAGGGAAGACCCTCAAGTTCATTTTACAAAACCAAAATTATCCTAATTCCAAAACCAGATAAAGACACTACAAAGAAAGAAAATTATAGGCCAATATCCTTGGTGAACATAAATGAAAAAATACTCAACAATATTAACAAATTTAGCAATACATTTAAAAAATCATATACCACAATTTCAGATGGGTTTTATTCCTAGGACGCAAGGTTGGTACATTATTCACAAATCAAGTAATGTGATATATCACATAAACAGAATGAAGGATAAATGTCATATATTCAGATCAATAGGTACAGAAAAAATATTTGACAAAATTCACCCATTTCTGATAAAAACTCTCAGCAAAATGGGAGTAGAGGGAACATATCTCAACGTAATAAAGACTATACATGACGACTCATGGCTAACATCATATTCAATGGGAAAAAATAAAAGCTTTTTCCTTAAGATCAAGAACAAGTCAGGGATATCCACTTTCATCACTCTTACTCAACATAGTACTGAAAGTCCTAGGCATAGCAGTCAGATAAGAAGAATAAATCAAAGGCATACAAATTGAAAAGGAAGAAGTAAAATTGTCATTACTTGTAGATAACATGATACTGTATGTAGATAACCCTAAAGATTCCACCAAAAAACTACTAGAAATAAGTGAATTTAGTAGAGAATACAAAATAAATATTCAGAAATTGGTTGCATTTTATACACTAAGAATGAACTATCAGAGAGGGAAAATAAGTTAATACCCAACTATCAGAGAGGGAAAATAAGAAAACAATCTCACAATTGTATTAAAAAATGCCTAAGAATAAATTTAACCAAGGAAAATTACAAGACACTGAAGAAAGAAATTAAAGAATATACAAATAAATGGAAGTATATCATGCTTATGGATAGGAAGAATTAACATCATTAAAATGTTTATACTACTTACTGAAAGCAATCTATAAATATAGATTCAACACAGTTTCCATCAAAATATCAATGGCATATTTCAGCGAACTAAAACAAATAATCTAAAAATTTTAGTGGAACCACAAAAGACTCCGAAAAGCCATAGCAATATTGAGAAAGAACAATAAAGTTGGAGGTATCACATGAACTGATATCAAACTATCCTACAAGTTTATAGTTAAGGAAACAGCATGGTTCTGGCATAAAAACAGAAACATAGCTCAGTGGAACAGAATAGAGAGCCCAAAAACATATCCACACTTATATGGTCAACTAATATATGACAAGGGAGGCAAGAACATACAATGGGGTATAGTCTAGTCAATATATGGTATTAGAAATATTGAATAGATAAGTACACCATAGATAAATAAAATAGATAAAATAGATAAATAAATAAATAGATAAATAAAATAGATAAAACCACCTTCTTATACATACACATATACACCACCATATACAAAAAACTCAAAATGGATTAAAGATTTAAATGTAAGACTCAAAATAATAAAACTTCTAGCCCTGGCTGGTGGCACAGTGGATAAGGCGCTGGCCTGAGAACCCAAAGGTTGCTGGTTCGATTCCCAGCCAGGACATACATGCAACCAGGTTGCAAGCCAGGTATCCAGCCAGGTCCATAGCTGGAGGCAGGTGAAAGGCAACCATACATTGATGTCTCTCACTCCCTCTCTGCCTCTCTCCCTTCCTCTCTCTCTAAAAATAATTGTAAAATCTCTGACATTTCTCTTGGCAATATTTATTCTGGTATATCGCCTTGGGCAAGGGAAACAAAAGAAAAAATAAACAAATGGAACTACATCAAACTAAAATGTTTTTGCACAGCAAAAGAAACCATCAGCAAAACAATAAAGACAACCTACTAAATTTAAGAAGATGTTTGCCAATGACACATCTAATAAGGGGTTAATACCCAAAATTTATAAAGAACTCTCATACAACCCAACACCAAGAAAAGGAACAATTCAATTAATGGGCAATGGGCCTGAATAGACATTTCTTCAAAGAGGACATGCAGATAGCCAATACACAAATAAAAAGATGATCAACTTCACTACTCATCAGAGAAATGCAAATTAAAACTACAATGAGATAACTCCACACCTGTCAGAGTGGCTATCCTCAATAAACAATAAGTGTTGACCAGGAAGTAGAGAAAAGGGAACCTTGGTGCATTGTTGATGGGAATGCAGACTGGTGCAGCCACTATGAAAACCATATGGAGGTTCCTCAAAAAAAGTAAAACTGGAACTTTTTTTGACTCAGCAATTCCACTTCTGGCAACATATCCAAAGAAACTCAAAGCACTACTTTGAAAGAATATATGCACCCCTGTGTTTATAGCAGCATTATTTACAATAGCCAAGATATGGAAGCAATGCAAGAGTTCATCAATAGATGAGTGAATTAAAAAGTTGTAGTGTATACACACAGAGGAGTATTACTCCGCCATAAAATAAAAAATTCAACCAATTGAGACAGCATGGATGGACCTAAAAGTATTATACTACATGAAATAAGTCAGTCAGAGAAAAACAAATTCCACATGATTTTACTAATATGTGAAATCTAAAAAACAAATTATAGAAACAGACATAGATATGGAGAACAAACTGATGGTTTCAAGAGGGAAGGGGTTTGGAGGGATGGGTGAAAAAGGTAAAAGGATTAAGAAATACAAATTGGTAGTTACAAAATAGTAATAGGAATATAAACTAGAGCATAGGGAATATAGTCAATAGTATTGTAATAACCAAGTATGGTGCCAGTTAAGTACTAGGTATATTGAGGGAAACACTTTGTAAAGTGTAGTATAATTGTGTAACTACTATGCTGCACTCTTGAAACTAATATAAAATGGTATTGATTGTAAATATAATTTAAAAATACAATTTTAGCCCTGGCTGGTGCAGCTCAGTGGATTGAGTGCTGGCCTATGATCCAAAGGGTTTGATTCCTGGTCAGGGCACATGCCTGGATTTCGGGCCAGGTCCCCAGTTGGGGACACATAAGAGGCAACCACACATTGATGTTTCTCTCTCTCTCTCCTTCTCTCCTCCCTCCCTTCCCCTCTCTCTTTTTTAAAAATACAACTTTAAAAAGGCCTTCTAGAAACAGAGAGTGGGAATGTAGTGCCAATTGTTTTAGTACTATGCACAGTAAAGGAAAAAGAGAGAGAATTTTCATGGGAACCCATTGCTGATTCTGTATAACTGATTATAAGCTTGTGCCTTTTGAACATTTTCAACTGGTTCCAAATCTCCTGAGATCCCAGCATTTTTGCCCTACATTTGTGTTATGCTTTAAAGAGAGTCTTATTTGGACAGACTTGCTTTTCAGCTTTAACTTTAATTTATAGAGCAAAACTTCCACAATAGTACTTCGTAGCCTTACACCCCTGGTAACCAGAGATAATGTTTCCATGGTCAGCAAAATTGTTCTCCTGGAATAAGAATAATTTTTCCAGTGTCCAGGGAAATTAGTGTCTGCCTCGGGTTCAAGGTATTTGATACAGTTTCCAGAACAAAGTAAATACCTGACAATATCAGGACCCCTACTCTGGATACTTGCCCTTCCCAGAATTCCTTCTGTCCAAACGAAACTTCTCTGATCCTATGCCAACTTGTCAAGATGGCAGCTAGCTAATTTATAAAATCAACCCAACCTCTTAGGAAAGGGTCAAATCCCTGGTTTTTCCAACCCTGATTATAGATTAAGATCATCTGGAAGAAGAGAGGGCTCTTTTTCAACAATAATACTGCCACATTTTTACTCCTGACCAATTGAATTAGGATCTCCAGCTGTGAGGCCAAGATATCGGGATTTTTAAAAACTGGTTCAGGTGATTCTAATCTGCAACCAGGGTGGAGAACCACCTCCTTATAGCCAGAGTTACAACAATCCATAGGAACACCTGCTCTGCCTAAAGTGCCACATCTTCTCTTTTCATACATTATCTGTCGGCCTCACAGCCCTATTTGAGTGATCATCATCCCAGAGTTCAGACCTCGGAGAAACGCTAGAGTGGGCTCATTCATGTTTTTCTGACCGCTGCTTTTTGTTTTTTCAAAGTGTGTGGGATGTGGGCTGTTGGTGGTTTGCAAGTTGATTTTAAATGGTATGTGGATGTGGCATCAAATGGCACAGATTCATGTAAAAGAAAATTACTCCTTTTTCAATTCTCAGTTTAAGTTCTTCAGATTTGGTAAGAGTGGTGAGGGTGTTAGTATGTCTCCAAGACTTCTCACATTTATTCACCTCTCTTCTTAACAAAACCCTTTTAAAAGCCTAGAACATTTTTCTGGAAAAGAGAACCTGGCTCAGGTATGATGATATTATTTTTACTGTATTTACTTTATGGTTTCCTTCTGTTGATGGCAAATGTTGTCACTGCTGTCCATTTATGGTAGTGAATAGAGTTTTCTTTTTTGAATTTTATTGTTGTTGTATTACATCCATCCCCTTTTTGCTCCCCTCTGTCCCCCTCCCCACCCACCCATTCCCCACAAAGTCAATCCCACCTGTTGTCCATGTCCATGGATCCTTTATACTAGGTTCTTGTCTAAGCTGCTCCCCTTCCTTGCCTCTGTAGAGTTTTATTTTTAAAGAAATGCATTTAAGAAAAAAAGAAAGTTGATTTTTTAAAATATTAAACATAGTTCAGATATCTTGAATATAGCAAAATACGTTTAAGTAGTACATAAATGACAGAAATTTGAGAAGTACTTCCCTACAACATTCTAATTTTAAAAATAAACATCTCCACACCTATTAGCCAGTAGGCCTCTCACCTACCATTCCTTCGCACCAGTAAGCAAAAAGTTGTTTCGTCCATTTTAGGTCCAGCCTGGATCTATAAACTTTGTTACTGCTTCCAACAGCAGTGGAACCCTAATAAATATGGGAAGTGGAAAGGGTATACTATCACTCTCTCAAGTAATTGATGAAATGCAAATCAAAACACAAATGCCATGCCATTTTTTCACCTACTGAACTGTCAGGCTTTTTCTTCAAGATGCTATCTCATCTTTAAGAAATACCTGGCTGGTGGTACAGTGGATAAGGGCCAGCCTGCGAACCCAAAGGTCAATGGTTCGATTCCCAGCCAGGGCACATAACCAGGTTGCAAGCCAGGTCTCCAGCCAGATCTGTAGCTGGAGGCAGGTGAAAGGCAACCATACATTGATGTCTTTCTCCCTCTCTCCCTTCCCCTCTCTCTAAAAATAATAAAAATTTAAAAAGAAAGAAAGAAAGAAATAGGCCACCTCAGGTACAGGTAGTAGAAGTATAGTGTCCTACACACCTTCTGGGTGGCAATTGGAAATACAAACCACAACTTTTAAAAACATGTATACTCTTTGGGAAATAACTCCACTTACAGAAATTCATCCCAAGAAAAGAATATGTATTATCACCATCATCCATTTGGCTCGGTTGGGCATCATCCTCCAAAGTGAAAGGTCTCAGGTTCGATTCCTGGTCAGGGCACGTGCTAGGATTGCAGCCAGGTCCCTGGCTGGGGATGTAGGGTAAGCAACTGATTGCTGTTTCTCTCTTACATCTATGTTTCTCTCCCTCTCTTTCTCTCTCCATTCCCCTCCCACTAAAAATATATGAATGTTTTTAAAAAGGAAAATAATTTGAATTATCAAAGATCAAAACTATGCAAATGTACCTGAAAATATTACTCATTATATAAAACATTGCTCCAAAAAGGAAATTATATAAGTTAATTATGGATCACCTAGTAAATGAAATACCATATGACAATTAGAAATGATGCCATTTAGTCTAATCTGGAATACAGATAAGAAACTCGTCCCAGCATTTGTTAACTAGTATGAGAATGGGATAAGGGGGCAAGAAAAATGATGGGCTTTTCATTGCTTATTTGCACATCATGCTTATTTATTACTTTAAAAATACCAATTGTACTTTAATGAAATTTTTATAAAATAAAAACATTTCTAAATGTAACTAAAAAATAAATACTATTTTTTTTTTCAATGTATGGTTGCGTTTCACCTGCCTCCAGCCACTGACCTGACTGGAGACCTGGTTTGCAACCTGGTTATGTGTCCTGGCTGGGGAATCGAACCTGCGACCTTTGGGTTCGCAGGCCGGCACCTTATCCACTGTGCTACCAGCCAGGGCCAAATACTATTTTTAAGGTAGGTTAATATCATGGAAAAAGACTTATGACTTTATTGTTAAGTGGAGGGAAAGAAGTAACAAATTACTGCAGATGAATACTGATATTTTGGGGTGAGGTTAAAAGCAATGAACTCATATACCCATATAAGTATTTAAAGGATATTAAGACAAGCATACTAGTAAACTTTGTTTTCAAGAGGCTAACCTTTAAGCCCTGGCTGGTAGCACAGTGAATAAGAAGCCAGCCTGTGAACCCAAAAGTCGCTGGTTCGATTCCCAGCCAGAGCACATAATTAGGTCTCCAGCCAGGTCCATAACTGGAGGCAGGTGAAAGGCAACCATACATTGATATCTTAATCCCTCTCTGCCTCTTTCCCTTCCCCTCTCTCTGAAAATAGTGAATAAACTCTTTAAAAAAAAAAAAAAAAGAGGCTGACTTTATCTCCCTTCCTTGTTAGACTACAGGTTCTCTAGCACTGCCCCAGAAGAGAAAAGGCCCTCTTCCTGTTGAAAGCCTTGGCAAAAGGATCCCAAATGACAGAAGCAGAGCGTAGGTCACCTAGATGGAACAAATCTTAAGAAGAATGGTGAACAGTTACCATTCATTCATTCATTACTTGAGTGTGTGCCAAACCCTGAACCATGAAGCATTTCAGGGGAAATTATTGCCACTTCCTTAACAATAGAAAGAAAATTCCACTTAGACAATTTATAAGTCCACCATCTTTCACAGGCACTAATTTAACTCAGGGATGTTTTCTTTGTAGCAGTTTTACAATTTTGAAGAAGATTGTTCATGACATAACATGGCAACTGGGAAAATTTGTAGCTTTCCTTTCATCTTAGAAAGGAAGATCTGAATTACATGCATCCCAAGAGAAAATTCTCTCTTTCTAGTTGTGTGCGTATGTGTGTGTGTGTGTTTTACAAAAACCCGCTGAATTCCTTTGTGCCTCCTAAAGTTAGACATGGTAAGGTGAAAACTTGTAAGAACATCTCAGTAGAAGAACAAGCATTACAATAGAGGCCATGGCCTGGAACTTGAGATTTAGAATCAAATGACCTAAGTTCTAACCATGACTCTGAAGAACAACTGGCAGGACAGCCAAGCTCCCTGGGCCTCAGATCACTCAGATATAACAGCAAGGAGCCTTCGGTCAATAGGACATTCAGAAACTTGAATTCATTTTTTAAATTATATTGTATTGATTATGCTATTACAATTGTCTTGATTTTTTCCTACTTTCCCCCTTCCACCAAGCACTCCCCTCTCCCTCAAGCAGTCCCCATACCACTTGTTCGTGTCCATTGGTCATGCATATAAGTTCTTTGGCTACTCCATTTCCTCTATTATACTTTACATCTGCATGGCTATTCTGTAACTAATTATTTCTACTTCTTAATCACCTCCTCTCTTCACCCATTCCCCCATACCCTGTCCCATCTGGCAACCATCAAAAATGCTCTCTGTATCCATGAGTCTGTCACTGTTTTTCTAGTTTGTTCAGTTTGTTTTTAGATTCAATTGTGGATAGATATATATTTTTTGCCATTTTATTGTTCATAGCTTTGATCTTCTTTTTCTTAAAAAAGTCCCTTTAACATTTTGTATAGTAATGGTTTGGTGTCAGTGAACTCCTTTAGTTTTGTTTGTTTGTTTGTTTGTTTCTTATCTGCCCTTCTATTATAAATTGTGGCTTTGCTAGGTAGAGTAATCTTGGCTGTAGGTTCCTGCTTTTCAGGGCTTTGAATATTTCTTGCCAGTCCCTTCTAGCCTACAAAGTTTCTTTTAAGAAATCAGCTGACAGTCTTATGGGAACTCCCCTGTCAGTAACTAACTTCTTTTCTCTTGCTGCTTTTAAATTTCTCTCTTTATTTTTAAACTTTGGCATTTTAATTATGATGTGTGTTGAAGTTGGCATCCATCTTGTTTGGGAATCTCTGTGCTTCCTGGATTTGCATATCTAATTCCTTCACCAAATTAGGGAAGTTTTCTTTCATTATTTTTTCAAATAGATTTCCAACTTCGTGCTCTTTCTCTTCTCCTTAAGGTACCCCTATGATGTGAATGTTGGAATGCATGAAGTTGTGCCAGAGACTGCTTACCCTGTCCTCATTTTTTTTTTTCTTCTTCTTCTTCTTCTTGTTCTGATTGCTTGTTTTTTGCCTCCTTATGTTCCATATCATTGATTTGATACTTGGCTTCATCCACTCTGCTGTTAGAGAAACCTGAATTATTGTTGGATTTAGCCTCTAACTTGCTACATGATCTCTTAATCTCCCTATGCATCCTGTACCTTTCCCAAAATGAGATGAAGTAAAGAATAAGATACTTTGCAAACCAAGATTTGCTACATAAAATGAAGTGGTAAGCACATAACTGGAAAAGACAGGTCTTCATTTGGATGCTGTTTCATGTAAGTGTCCACTGGAGTACCATGCAGTCCAGTCAACCATCATTGAGGAGAAAGATCATTCAGCTGACAGCTGGGCTACTGTCACCTCCAAAATCCCTGAGAACTTTGGTCAGAGAAATGATGTATCGCCCTTTATGCACAGAGTTGACAAAGCTCTGCAAATTAATCACATAATTGTAAATCTATTTAAATGACCCCCCTCAAGGGGGTATATCTCCTAACTCCATTTGGGTTTTGCCATCTGCAAATTTAGATCACTGAACACTGTTTGCTTCAAGGAGACGTTTTACTTGGCAAGTGGCCCTGGGAATGCCTCAGCCACAAAAGGCAACCAGACTAGCAGTCACACTGTTCACAAGGTACTCGTGCCTGCTGAGGTGTGCAAGGAGGGTGCAAAGGACAGTGGCTCTCTTCCTTTGCTCTCTCCCATGAGCCCTGCGCACTGCCTGTGCATTTCTCAGGGGACCTAGAATTCGTGCTGCCTTGCCACCCTGGGATAATTGAGTTTATGCCCCACCCTACTCTCCCATTCTTCCCTCCCTATAGTCTTGCTAGGAAATTTACCAGAAGTGGCACATCTGTAGTGGGTGATGAAAAGTGAAACACTAAGTATTAGGGGCAATGGCAGGAAGAGCGTTTATAGCCAAAATACCCATAACTCAACAGGTTAAGTAGAATAGAAAAAGTTGTTTCCCTCTTTGTCTCTGAGACAAAGTACAAAAAGACTCACTTGTCAGTTAAACTGTGCTTGACTTCAGGTTTCCGGATTTAAGGGGGGAAAGATATCTAGCTAGATTTGAATTTCCAGTGAAAAACCAATTACTTCTTAATATAAGTATGTCCCAAATATTACACAGGATATAATTACATTTTAAAAGTATTGTTTATCAGAAAGTCAAATTCAACTGGTGGCCCTGTATTTCATCTGGCAACCCTAGCTTGGATATACCTGCATGTTCAATAAAGGGTACTGAAATATTAAATTTCCAAACCAGTTGTTTGAACTCCTATAATAAAGCCATCAATGGAGTTCAGCTGTTTGTCTCTCATCAAGGGCCTGGCCAACTGTGCAGCCACTAGTGTGATGATTTAGGATTAGAGAGAAAGGAGTATGCGTTTCCCATGTTCCTGAAACTCCATCCAGATTTCTCCTGTTTTCTGACAGACATATCTCCAGTTTATTATAAGGTTTTGTGACAACTCAGAAGAGAAATGTGTTCAAGGTTTCAAATCTAAAGGCGCAAGATTTCACCCTGGCTGATGTGGCTCAGTGGATTGAGTGCTGGCCTGCAAACCAAAGGGTCGCTGGTTCAATTTCCGGTCAGAGCACATGGCTGGGTTGGCAGGCCGGGTCCCAGACTCGGGGCACATGGGAGGCAACCACGCACTGATGTTTCTCTCCCTGTCTTTCTCTCTCCCTTCCCCTCTCTCTATTAATTAATTAATTAATTTTTAAAAGGTGCAAGATTTCAAATCAAAATCCTCTGTTTGCATAGCATAGGTCTATTTCCTTTACAAGAAAATAGACCTATGCTATGCAAACTGATATTCATAATATACTTTCAAGAAGTGCTGTTAGGGAGACATCTCCCATGTGTTACAAACTGGAAAATTTGACTTAGCTTATAAACATTTATGTGAGGTGGAAATCAGCCAGTTTCAGAATATGAATTTCATTGTCTTCAAAGTAAATAACTCATATTCTACTGTGTATCTTCAAACTTAGATTGCCCAGTTTACCTACAAAAACTAGTCAAGTGAACTAGGTAACTGCCAGATAACCATACTGTGTTGTAACTCATAAGCAAACGGGCTCAAAAGCCAACAGACAGTTGGGGCTTCTATTCTGACCCTTACAGATTAGTCTTTCTTAGTAATAGTTTTTTTATCTTTTGAAAGAAAAAATAATTTTTGGCCTACATGCCGCATTGATTTTTTTTATTTATAAACTTTTATCACAAAAATCATGATAAACTTCTCAATGTGTGTTCATGTTTGGATTTAATCAATGTGCTATATGCTATTTGCGTTTTGCTTCTTTTTCTGGATTTTGAAATTTCATCTATCAACACCATACGCATAATTATCCTTATTGATGCCTCATGGTATGACATCACTTTTATATCTCAAAGCTAACTCTTCCCCAATTATTAAATACATGTCATATTTCTAGCTTTTTCCTATCATAAAAAGTGTTATCATGTCCATGTTCATAAAGATCGTCTTTTTCTTTTTTTTTCTTTTGGTTTAACTTGTTGTTGGAAAGTGTTCAGCTCTTGTTACAGTTGCACTTCAGGAGAGGTGGAGCCTGTGGTCTCGCCACCAGGGTGCGGGGGCTTCTCTCACACTTCTGACATTTTGATTTGTCCTAATTAATAAATAGAAAGGCAGTAGTAAGTGTTTTAATTACAGCTCTTTGTTAGGACGGCTGAACATTTTCTAATATCACATTTTTTTAATTGCATTTCAATATATATGAATATTTCTGTATCTTTCTCTTGATTCAGGCTTCCCATCTTAAGGACAGTAGACTTTTGTGTGTATATATTTTTTCACTTGTCTTTCTTTCTGTTGCACCCCCTCTCATCTTAGTTTTGTTATTGTCCATCTCATAGAATAATTTAATATAATTAAGCCCATCCTTGTCACTCATATCTTCTCCCACAATTAAAAAAAAAATAGTCTATTTCATTTCCTTCTAAGACTTTTATGGCAATGTTTAAAATGTTTAACTGTATAGCTCATCTGGAATTTATTGTGGCCTATGAGAATCAAGAGGTATATTGAGATAAGTAAAAGATTTAGAAATTTTTTTAAAATCTAATTTGAGTGCAGCAGCACAAGCTTAAGGCCTTAAGAAAGTCACTAATGTCTCCAAACTAAGTGTCCTCTTTTAGACTAAAGGCAAGGCCCTTGTCTTACTTCCCTTTATCTTCCTCACAATATTCAACTAAGTACCTTACATTTAGGATAAATGTTATAAGATATGTATTGGAGTTATATTTTTTGCATATTGCTATAAAATTGTTCCAACAGCACTTATGAAATCATGATTCATTTCCCAGTAATTTATCTGGTTGCTTATGATTAGTCATATTTATCGATTACATTCAGATTTATTCTAACAGCAAAGCACGGGGAAGTTGGAGCACTCTTTGCGGAGCATCATGAAATATGGATCTATTAAAGATAAAATAATGAAACTTAAAGTTTGAAGCTAAATCAGATACCGGGTTCTAGTATAGTATAGATACTATATGATCAAACACCACTTCTTCTTAAATTTACGGGAGAAATTTCAAGATTAAGAAAATTCTATTCAATAATTTAATTTCATCTAAGAATCAGGTAGAAATCAGCCACTCAAGGAACATCATGTTGTTCAAGAGCGGAAGTTGAAAACCACATCTTATATTAAGCATTTCCAGTTGAAAATATAAATGAAAGCCTCTGATCAAGTGTAAACACTACATAAATATAAAGTCCAGCTAAACTGGGCTGAACTCCAGCTGAACCCCAAAACTATTTAAGATTAGTCTTTGGAGTTGCCAAGGTTGGAATTCCTATAACATTAGAAAGCCTAAAGGGGATCTACGTCAGACCTCCAGTGCATGTTCACACCAGCAACCTTAGCTCTAGATGCTTCTGTTTATTGATCTACAAATCAGAGGAGATAATACAAAATAGCTTCACAACCTCATGTTCCATCAGATTAAGTAATATGGATTTTGCAAAGCAAGCAAGAAGGAGGTATGTTGGAACTACCAGAAAAAAAAATTTCCGTTCTGGATCCCTTGTGCTCTGAGGATGACACCAGGCCCAGGGGCAGGAGTCCTATCCTCTGTGCCGCTTCCCTGAAGATGCGGACAGGGATGTCTGTTAAGCCTACTGGAACCTTCTTCAAGCAACATCATTTTGCTATGCTGATTAATAATTTTTCATGGAGCTTACTTTTACTTAGACCTTTGACTTTCAGGAAGAATATTGCTTATTAAGAAAGATAATAATGCCATAGTTTTTTTTTAATTGCTAGAACAGGAGATAAAAGGTCTAAGGTTGGGTGCCACTCTGCCCCTTGATCTGGGATGAGTCATTCAACATTCATAGGCATCAGTTTCCTTTTCTGAAGAAAAAAAAAAAAAAAAGTTTTTAGAATGGATGGTTCCTAAAATCCTATATCATTCTTATAGTCTTGTTCCAATATAAATATGTTCCAATTCACAATATATATAAATGCAAAATTTCATACTTAGGAAACAAATTATTCACTATTTCTAATGGTCCCTGCTGAGTCATTCTTTATTTAGAAATTCCCCCAGAATTTCCTTAAATAGTAGTGATCTCTAGTGAAGTCAAACTGTGATTATAAATCTTCAACACTTTTTAATGAATAGTTTATGATATACACTTGGTCCAGGAAAAGAATATTTCTTCTCTAGACTGAGACATTCATGAACAATATTCTACAGCAGGTGTGTGTGTGTGTGTGTGTGTGTGTGTGTGTGTGTGTTGTATGTGTGTGTTGACAAGAAGTTAGAACCGCTGAACACTGGTTCAGATAGAGTGCCAAAAAAGATGCAATTCCACAAAAATCATCTACTTGGAAGGGAAATAAATCATGACTTCATTAGACATGTGGTTTCTTAACCTCCAGTGCACTCTTGGTCCAGAACTCTGAGATCAGGACTAACACAGAGGCTGCTCCATGAAGCGGTGCAACCACCTTTTCCCCTTCTCCTTTGCACTCCCTCCAGAGACAGCATGGATCAATGGCGTTGTTCAAAGCATTTCAGTAAATACCAGCTCAAGCCATTTTTCCTCCAAAATGTATCCCACCAAAAGGTTTGCTTCCCATCTACCCAAGAGTGTGTGTGCTCCAGATGTCTTTGAACTCTCCCTGCAGGATGTGGTGCAAACCATCCCAGATCACCTTCATTGTCCTAGCCAAGTTTTCTCACTAAAAGGCCACTTTCTACCCCACGAAGGCTGACCACCAGCCTCTCCTTCACTGATGTGGACAAATCAACTTGCTTTTTTTTGTTTTGTTTTGTAAGGATGTTTCTTTTCATTATAGCAAAGCTCTAATAGGCCCATTAATATGGGACACAGTTTCTACTAAGTGCATGTATGTGCAAAGCATTTTTTATCTAATTTTCCCCAAACCTTTGGATGGTTTACAGTAAAGTTTTGCCCTCTTGTTTCAGGTTCAGAAAATGGGCTTGCACAGAAGCAGCCAATACCCCGCCGAAGATGTCAGCAGCCCAAAATGCTGAGTAGCCCCGAGGACACCATGTACTATAACCAGTTAAATGTGAGTTCAAAGTGGCCGTAAAGCTGTTTCACTGGCTTTGTTTCCAGTTAATAATTCTGTTATTAATACCTGTTCCAGCCCCTCCCCCACTCTCTTATGCTCTCCTCTTGAACATGTGCTTAGGCTCTTTATCTGTTGCTTTCATGTCAGGATGTCTGCCTTCACGGTGAATAATTGATGTGGTTTATCAAAGAAGAGCAAGATGCATGCTTCATCAGGCTCACTTGAGCCCTTTGATCAAAAAAATTATGCTGTGACTTCTGATATTATCAGCATCTGCTTGCATTCAACACAAAATCACTTTGAATTAAAAATTAACGACTTGCTGCTTTGCTTTGACTGTGTGTTCTTGGCCCTCTCCACAGGGAACTCTAGAATATCAAGGGAGCAAGAGGAAGCCAAGGAAACTTGGGTAAATATCTGTCTTCTTAGTTCTAAGCAACTGTAAACAGAAGGGGTCCTTTGTGCTATTACAGAAAACGCAAACCTTTCCTGAGAGGCTTCTAAAAATATGCAATGGGGATAGCCCCACTATTATTGACATTGGAAACTACTTTTCACAGTAGCAAGTTTACAAAACTTAAATATTCTGTCTGAAAAAGCTGAAATTGCCATCTAAAGGCAAACATTATTTCTCATCATTTTCTTCATAAGTGGAGACAAAGCAGGTTGTATAAAACTCTACTACAAACAAGAACACACCACGCAGGGCAAAGAGGATGCCTCCTCCACATTACCCTACCCCTGGGCCTGAAAGGCACAGGACATTTTCCTCCAGGGGTTAGACAGAGGACTCTAAAGAGTTTGAGCTCAATCATTAGCATCTCAAATGAGGCTAGGAATGAGGTAGGTAATTGGTACTAGTTGAGGAACTGGAGAAAGTCAGGAGGAGGAACTTGCTCATCCAGAGGGAAACTAAGACAGACAGACAAGGCCATTCATGTAAATCTAGTTGCAACATGATCACAACTTCCAGGAACCACTAAATAAGGCCATTATCAGTGTGTTACTTGGAGGTCAAAGGTTTTGTGTATCAGACCCCAGTTCCTCTGTGCCAGAGGACCCTGGGCTACCCTAAGCTGTCCTTCCCCTCAGCATTGGAAGCCAACACTGTTCCAAGGACTCAAATAACTTTAGCTGCCCCAGAGATGACTGTGGTGTTTATTTTCTTTTTCTGTTGAAACTCTTGTTGTTGTTGTTGTTCTTCTTCTTCTTCTTCTTGCAGCCAAGTCAAAGTGCTTGATGGAGAAGATGAATATTACAAATCTCTGTCACCTGAGGACTCGACCCCTGAGGAAGACAGCTCAGCCCTCCCCTTCTTTTTTCCCTCATCCTCAAAAGGAGCATCTTCTGCTCAGCACTGAGCTATACTTCCTGCCCCTCAAGTCTGTTGAGGGTAAGAACATTCCTGGTAACTGACTGATTGTCATTTATAAGAAATGACGCCGCAATGGGGTCAGAATCTGTGGACACATGCTGGAGCCTTACTGAGCAATTTTCAGATTCATAACCATTTTCTCCTACCTCCATCGCCTTCCCCACATCTGCTCTGCAGCTTGAACTGAGTAATCCCTTCTTTTCTCAAACCAGGAGTCTCTTGGGGACACCGACAACCTCCATCCACTCATGCCCCCATATAAGAGGGTAACAATCTCACCATAAGCCAATTGTGAACACTGATCATATTTCTTTCTTTTTCCCATGTGCATCCATGCAGAACATGCCCCTGTGAAAATCCAGGCCTTGCTTTCCTCCTTGTGTCTCCACGGCAGCCCATTCACTTTTGCTGGTCTTTCCACCCTGCCCACCTCTCCCCACAGCCAGGATTCTGTGGGTGAGTGTCTCCATAATGGAAGAGTACATGCAAAGGGCTCCTGGGCGAGGACAATTTTTTGTGTTTAGGGGGAGAGGTCTAAATTTTTCAGATTCTTTCTAAAAGGGAAATGAACTCCTCTCTTGCTAATTATTATGGCGATAAAGCCTTTGCCTCTTTATTCCACTTTGTCAAGACACCCTCGTTACCTTAGCAATAAAAGAGAGGAGTTGGAAAGAAAATTTGGACCTGTCAGCATGTATGTCACATGGTTTTGAAACTTTCCAAACTCTGGCCAGCTGGCTTCAGTGGGCTATGAGTGGCTGCAGGGAAGCATCTTGTCTTGTTCGTCTCTGTGTGCATAGAACCTAACACAGTGCCTGCACAGAGTGGACATCCAGGAAGTGCCCTCCCTTGGATGAACGGGGAGACTTAGTTAACATATCTGATAAGACAGTTACTTCCACTTACATATTATATATGGTTAATTCCTTTTACTACACCTTAAGTATTGATTTTTCATTCAAGGTTGAGTTAGTCTTACTATAATGATATTATATAATACTCAATATGATTCAGTACCGCAAACTTTTTGAGCAACTACTCTATGCAAAACAAAATGTGAAATTTCTGTGTGACGTAAACAATCTACAGGACCCTTCCTCAGAAACAGATGTTCTCAACATTTTATTTTACTTCAAAATACTTGGCAGATAGTACACATGGGAGTACTCAGATTTTGAGGCAAATAAACTTGAGGAAGTAGAAAAAAACAGTTTTCAGAATTTTAAAGGAGAGAGTTTTAATAGGCATTTTACAAACATAAATAATGAAATGAAGCAATTAAAGATCTCAGAAATTATAATTTTATAAGAAAGAGAAACAGAACCAATTATTCAGTAGTCAAACTTTACTTTTAAAAAGTGAGTCCTTAGCCCCGGCTGATGGCATAATGGATAAGGTGCCAGCCTGCAAACCTAAAGGTCACTGGCTCAATCCCCAGTCAGGATACATAACCAGGTTGCAAGCCAGGTCTCCAGCCAGATTCTTAGCTGGAGGCAGGTGAAAGGCAGCCATACATTGAAAAGAATAAATAAATAAATAAATAAGCAAATAAATAATGAGTCTTAATTTTTTTTCAGATCTTCTTCCCAAAAACAGTGTTTTTAAGGTACATAAGTAGAGCAGAAGAAATACAAGTGAACTTCATTTTATTGTTTGAAAATAGTATGTGAAGTATATAGATTTTTAATATTAATATAAGTATTTTTGGAAAATTTACTTTTATCATTGATTTATCTACTTTTGATTTGATCGTCTTTGCTGCTTTTCAATCTGTTCAATAGGAATGTTTGTAACTTTCTATGTGTACTACATGATTGTATACCTGCATTGTTTCTAAATAAACATATCCATTAAAAAAAGTTTAAAAGGATATAGAAGTAATTATAAAATTATAATTCAGAAGCTCCATAATAATTACTCATTGCCACAGCAATAACTCCTAACAATACTTTAGAAATGGTATTCACTACCATTTCTACATATGCTACGGCATAGATAAGACAGACTGTAGATGTTATTCTTGAAATAGTTATAGTGCCGTAATCTCAAAAAGCATTTCTTAAAACAATTTGATGAGAATGATGGAACCTGGAATCTCATACATGCCTTATTAGACTTGTCAAAATAATATATGCATGGCAAAACCAAAACCAAAATCAAATGGTACAGAGAGTTTATAGTTGAAAGCCATCTTCTTCTCTACACCCCTACCTTAGGCCCTAGCCCCAGAAGCAACCTTTAAAAATTTGTTCTAATTCTAATTATTTTAATGACTTCCATCATATCACTGAATAATTTGCTTCTGTGTTCTTAATTTATCACTTTAGAAAATACCTACTCTCCCTCTCTATGAAAGAGAGGCTAGTGCTCAATCCGCTGAACCACACCACCGGGGGCTGTATATTTGCGTGCATTTTTGTTGACTATCTACCTAACATTAGAACTGCAGGTTCCTAAGATACACATATTTTCACATTAGTAGGTAACACCTAACTGTTTTCCTGAGTGGTTATACCAATTCAGTCATGCCAGTGGTGTAAGAAAGCTCTCGTTCTGCATTTGCAGCAGCTCTTATTATTATGTCTTCTTCATTTGGGCAATCTGATGGGCATATAGTATAATCTCACTGTGATTATAACTCACATATCACAAATTAATAATATTGAGCATATCTTTATGTATTTAGTGGCCATTCTAGTTATCTTTTTGGTTACATTACCATTCTCAGTTAACTTTTATTAATTTGAAGAAATGTTAGTTGTCTGTGTTGCAAATATTTTCTCCACTAGGTGGCTTGTTCTTTCATTCCTTTAAAGTAGTTTTTGATTAAAGAAAATGTGTAATTTTAAAATAGTGCAACATACCAATCCTTTCCTTTTTGATTAGTACTTTTTTTATGACCTTTTAAGAAGTCTTGGACTGCAAGGTCATAAAGATATTCACCTTCAGTATCTTTTGGAAGCTTTATTTCTTTGACTTTCACATTTAGATCTTTAAACCACCCAGTATTGATTTTGTAGATGGTGTACAGTAACATTCAACTTTAGTGTTTTCTATAATGGATATTCACATGTCTCCACCCCATTTAATGTAAGGACAATTCTTTTCCTACTACTCTAAAATACTACGATTTACATAAATCAGATGTTCATGAGTCTGTTTCTAGATTCTCTATTCTGTTCCATTGATTTATTTGTTATCCCTTATCTTAAATGCCATCCTTTTATAATAGGCCTTGGTACATGGCATAGTGAGTCTTTCAACATTGTTTTTCTTCCCCAAGAGAGCCTTGATTAGAATGGACACTTTGCATATCATAGAAGAAAATAATCAACTTAAAAAAAAAAAAAAACCTGTTACGGTTTCTTAGGAATTATCTTGAGTCCATAAGTCATTGGAAGGAATTATCATATTTACGACATTGAACTTTTTAGTCCATAAATATGGTATATCCTTGTCTTTTAGTTATTCCTTCTCTTCTTGTTTTTATAAATCCTCATCTAAGGACATGTTTATTGATTTTTTTTTTTAGAGAGAGGGGAAGGGAGGGAGAGAGAGAAACATCAACTGGTTGCCTTTTCATATGGGCCCCAACCAGAGACTGAACCTTCAATATAGGCATGTGTTCTGACTGGGAATCAAACCTGAGGCCCTTCAGTCTATGGGACAAAGCTCCAACCAACTGAACCACACTGACCAGAGCTATTCCTCCCCCTCCTCCCTCTCCCCCTCCTCTTCCTCCTCTTCTTCTTCTTCCCCTTCTCTTCTTCTTCTTTTTAAAATTTTCTTTACTTTTGGAGAGAAAGAAAAAAGGGAGAAAAAGAGGAAGAAAAATATCGAGTGTGAAAACATTGACTGGTTTTCTCTCTCATACCCCCACTGGGAACCTGGCTCAAAACCCAGGCATGTGCCTTGGCTAGAATTGAACCTGGGACCTTTTGGCCTGCAGGATGATGCCCAACCCACTGAGCCATACCAGTCAGGGCATTTCTCTTCTTTTAAGAATTATTTACAATTTTATATGAGAAATCATATACCTATTTTGTTGGTTTTATTTCTATGAGTCAAATGTAATTTGATGCTTTTTAAAGGATTTAAAATTTTTTAATTTTCTGTTTATTGCCTGCTATACACTAAATGTTTGTGTTGCTCCAAAATTCATATACCCTTAGGAGATGATTAGGTCATGTGGATGGGGCCCTCATGAATGCAATTAGTGCCCTTATGAAAGAGATTCCAAAGAGCTTACTTGCCTCTTCCATCATATAAGGATACAGTAAAAATTTAGATCTCTATGAAGCAAGCTCTCACAAGACACGAAATCTGCCACACTTATTTTTGAAGTTCTGTTGTTTAAATCATTCAGTCTGTGGTATTCTGTTATAGCAGCCTGAACAGACTAAAACTGTTATTACATGGAAATGCAGTTGATATTTTACATTTGAGATTCATCAACTGTGCTAAATTTATTCATTAATTCCAGTAATGTATCTCTAAATATTTTTGCATTTTCTACATACACAATTAGAACCTCTGCAAATAACTAGAATTTTTCTTCCTTTATAACATTTCTACTTAGCTTTTCCTTGATGAAGTGCTTCTATCATTAGTTATTGCACATCAAATGAACCATATAGTTCTCACAAGTCTGTTGATCAGCTAAGTATTTCTGCTGACTTAAGCTAGTTTTGCTAAGACTCTCTTGTGCATCTGCAACTGGCTGTTGGTCAGCTCAGCAGCGTTGCTCATATTAGTTGGGTTCTTCACATACATAGGGCTACAAAAGGGACAGCTGGACTAACTTCTTTTTGACATCGTCTTTTCCTCCAATTTGCTATTATCTACAAGTGACAGTAATAGAGTTTCCAAAAAGTGGGAATTGAATGGGTCTTTTGAGACTCAGCACTAGCATATTGTCAATTCCACTACTTTCTTTTAACCAAAGCAAAATGTAAGATAAGGCCAGCCCAGATTCAAGAGATAAGTAAAGAGAATCCATCTCTTGATGGGAGATGCTGCAAGGTCAATTAAATTGCAAAAGGAATGGATACAGTGGGAAGATAGAAAATTGGAATCATTTTTGTAACCAATCCTCCATACAGACCTAAGATTTTCAGTACAAGGTTGATTAGTAGGATTTAGTATTGGGACTCACCTTTTTTTCCAATCTTAAAAGGGAAACTTGAAGTATTTTATTATTAATTATGATATTCACTATTTTCTTTCTATTCCTAAGAGGTTTTATTGCTTTATAAGTGGATATTTGATTTTATTAAATACTTAGTTTTTATATATTTAAGTAATTTATAATTTTTCCTTAATTTTGTTCATGTAATGAGTTACACTGGTTTTCTAAGGTAAAACCAATCTCCATTCTTGCAATATATACAACTCTATCATGTTGTCTTATCTTTTTGTATATCACAGCATTTGATTTGTAATTTTAAAAATTATAGGGAGGTGAATGAAGATGGAAGAAGCTATAGGGTGGATAAATGGTAATGGAAAAAATACAATTGAAAAATATGGGTGGGTGGGGAGGGGGACAGAGGGGAGCAAAAAGGGGATGGATGTAATACAACAACAATAAAATTTTTTTTTAATTAAAAAAAAAAAGAAAAGAAAAATAACAGAAGGCTTCTGGTCAATATGGTGGCATGGGTAACATGGCTCACCACCTCACACAATCACATCAAATTACAACTAAATTATAGTACAACCATCACTCACAACCATCAGAAATTAAGTTGAATGGAAATCTGATAACTGTAGAATTAAAGAAACCACATCCTTCCAGATGGGTAGATGGGGTAGAGACTCAAAACAGACTGGTCCCACATCCACATGTGGCAGATGAAAATTAGGGAGGGATATCTTGGGAGTGAGGAGTCCCAGCACCACACCAGACCCCCAGCCTAGGGTTCTGATGCCAGGAAGATAAGTCTCTATAACTTCTGGTGGCAAAAAGCAGCAGAGATTGAGCCAGTGGAAGAAACTTATAAAGTTTCAAACAGTTCTTAAAGAATCTATACATGGATTTACTCAGACTCACTCCTTCTGAGCTCCAGCACCAGGGTAGCAGCTTAAAAGGCACTAGTGGCATAAAGGGAGGAACTGAAGTGTCTGGCATCAAAGCACCAGCTGGAGGACAGCTTTCTCCCAGACCTACATGTACTTCTTGATCTCTTCACCTCTTTACCCATTCCCCCACAACCCCTCTCATCAGGCAACCATCAAAATGCTCTCCATATCCTTGATTCTGTCTTTATTCTTTTTGTTTGCTTAGTATATTTTTTAGATTCAGTTGTTGAATCAATTGTTGATTGAATCTAAAATTGTTGATTTTTGCCACTTTAGTGCTCATTGTTTTGATTTTCTTTTTCTTAAATAAACCCCTTTAGCATTTTGTATAATAATGGTTTGGTAATGATGAACTCCTTTAGGTTTTTCTTGTCAGGGAAGCTCTTTATCTGTCCTTTGATTCTAAATGATAGCTTTGCTGAGTAGAGCATTGTTGGTTGTAGGTCCCTGCTCTTCATGACTTTGAATATTTCTTGCCAATCCCTTCTAGCCTGCAAAATTTCTTTTGAGAAATTAGCTGACAGTCCTATGGAAACTCCCACTAACTTCTTTTCTCTTGTAGCTTTTAAGATTCTCTCTTTATCTTTAAACCTTGGCACTTTAATTTAATTATGATGTGTCTTGGAGTTGGCCTCTTCGTGTCCATCTTGTTTGGGACTCTCTATGCTTCCTGGACTTGCATGTTTATTTCCTTCACCAAATTAGGGAAGTTTTCTTTCATTATTTTTTCAAATAGATTTCCAATTTCTTGCTATTTCTCTTTTATTTTTGGCATTCTTATGATGCAAATGTTGGAATGCTTGAAGTTATCCCAGAGGCTGCTTACATTACGTTTGTTGTTGTTGTTGTTTTGATTTTTTCTTCTTGTTCTGATTGTTTTTTTATTCCTTATGCTCCGAGTCATTGATTTGATTCTTGGCTTCATCTACTCCACTGTTGTTTCCCTGTCAATTGTTTTTTCTTTTAAAAAAATTTTTAAAAGATTTTTATTCCCAACGATTTTATTTTGAGAGAGAGAGGGAAAGGGAAAGGGAGAGAGGCAGAAAGGGAGAGAAAAATCAATGTACGGTTGCCTTTCACCTGCCTCCAGGTATGGACTTGGCTGGAGACCTGGCTTGCAACCTGGTTATGTGCCCTGGCTGGGAATCGAACCAGCAACCTTTGGGTTTGCAGGCCAGCACCTTATCCACTGTGCCATCAGCCAGGGCTTAAAAGATTTTATTTCATTATTTTTAGAGAGAGGGGTTGTGGGGGAATGGGTAAAGAGGTGAAGAGATCAAGAAGTACATATAGGTTTTTACAGAATAGCCATGGGGATGTTAAATACAATGTAGGAAATAGAGTAGCGAAAGAACTTATATGCATGACCCATGGACACAAACAATAGTGTGGGGACTGCCTAGGGGAGTCAGGGGTGCTGAGTAGAGGGGGGCAAAGAGGGAAAAATTGGGACAACTGTAATAGCATAATCAATAAAATGTTGTTAATGATTATTAAACACAATTGTTCAAAGCTTGATACAGAGAGAAAAGAAAAGTAACAAAAAAATTATATCTGTGTTCATGATGTCCAATTAGTCTTTCTCTGGAAGAGTTTGTGTAAGAATGAAATGGATATTTTCTTAAGAAGTTTTTAATTCACTAGGGAAGCTATTTGTGCCTATAGTTTTTTATGAGGGATAATTTTAATTATTGATTATATTTCTTTAATAACTTATGGCTATTTATATTATATATTTCTTCCTGTGTCAGCTTTGGTAGGTTTTATTTTTCCAGAAATTTGTCCATTTATTCTACATTTTCAAATTTGGTTAGAATTGTTCAAAATCCCTCCTGAGATATTTTTAACATTGTAGACTCTATAATAAGTTCCCCTTTTCATGTATGGGGGTGATCATTATTTTCATCTTTGTGCCTTGACTAGTCTTGCCAGACTTGTCCATTTCAAGTCTGGTAAAGGAAACAACTTGATTTTGTTTATCTTTTTCATTACCTATGTGTTTCCAATTTCACTAACTTTTGCTCTTATATTTTCTTTGGTATAATTTGCTGGGTTTTTCTTTTCTAAATTCTTGGAATTTTAAGCTCTCCTTCCTAATATATTAATTCAGGCTACAATTTTTCCTCTATAGAGTTAGCAGGAACATACAGTATTTTTATTATCATTCAGTCTAACAGTGTTTTCAATTATCAACTATGATAACTTTCTGACACATGACTTTTTCAGAAGTTTATTTATTAATTTATAAATATACAGGGGTTTTCTCTTACCTTTTTTTTTTTTTTTTTTTGAGTTCTAGCTTAATTTTATATGGCCAGAGAACAAATTCAGTATAGTTTCAAGACTTGGGTATTTGTTGAGACTTTATAACCCAGCATATGATTTTTTAAATAAAACTTTTGCAAATACTCCATATACACTTAAAAACAGGTGTATTCTACAGCCTTCTATATACACACTGTAGGTCAAGTATGTAATTGTCATCTTTCCCATGCTTATTGATTTTTTACTGTTTTTTCTATCAATTGTTAAGAGAAGTATAATTTTCCACTATAATTATGAAAATTTTCCCATTGCTCCCTTTAGTTTTGCCATTTGTTCTTTATATTGTTTAAGGTTATATTATTAAGTACATACACACTTTTATTTATCTCTTGTGGCTATCCAAGAAATTTTACTATATACTCTTGATTTATCAAAATCTAATATTACTTGGTACTTACACCCTCTTCTCAGGAAATGCAAGAATTCAGGGACCTTAAAACTATATCTATTTATCTATCTATCATCTATCTTACGTATTCCTCCTTGATTATATTACCACTATTTGGTATATTTTTATTTAATATTTATTTTATGTCCCACAAGACATTATTATTGTTTTTATTGCTCTTTATTTCTTCCCATAGCTTGTGACCTTCTATTCTGAGATCTGTTTTCTTCCGCCTAAAGGGCTCTCTGGTGTTTTTTTAGTGTGAGTTTGTTGCTATAAGTTTTTGTTGAACTGAAAATGTCTTTATTTCACATGAATTCTTGAAGGATATTTTTGGTGAGTGTAGAATTCTATATTGGCAGTTATTTTCTCTTAGAACTTTAAAGATAGCACTTTATTATCTTCTGGTTTTTGTTGTATGTATTGAAAGGCCAGCTATGAGCCCAATGGTGGTGCTTTTGAAAGTAATCTGTCTTTTTTCCTGACTGCTTTTAATGTTTCCTCTTTCTTTGGTTTCTAAGATATGTTTATGCTTCCTTTTACTTTTGCTGATACAGTTCTCATTTATGTTTTCTTACTCTCTTGATTACTGTTTATTGCATGCTGGAAATTATATTTGCAAAATTATAAAGATAACCAGAATAATGTTCTCTTCCTCCATAAAATAGTAATATTTGCTGGGGGCATGAATAAATTAAGACTGCTGTACTTTAACTTCAGAGCCTGGGATGGTTTGAAACTGACCTGCAATTTTCATGAGATCAGTCTACATCTCCTAGAGTGTGGAACTCTTTGCAATCCCAAATCAGAGTGTGTGTGTGTGTGTGTGTGTGTGTGTGTGTGTGTGTGTATGCATGCATGTTGAGGGATTAGGTGTTTAACACTCAAGCTTTACATTCTCTTGGCTTTACATTGCTCAGCCTCATATTAGTTGCTGTCTGTTTCTTAGTTTCTTGGCTTCTTCTGAGTTGTCTCTTCTAGAAGAAAGGTTGCGCAAATGCTGAGCTCTCCTCTCAGAACTTACGTCTTCTCCTAGACTTTGGTTCAGTATTTCTTCACTCTCTTGCTAGCTTTTCAATATCTTCAATTAGGTATATTTTAAATTTCATCTTAATTTCCTATTTGACCTCAAGGAAAGGCTGTTTGGGTCATATGTCCTTTATTACTGGAAGCAGGTATCTTCTATCCACTTTTCATTTTCCAGAAAAATGTTGAAATCTCTTCCCTTGTGATTCCCTCTTCCATTCTCACCATAATTTTAAGTTTCTTATTTACTGCTATATATACAAGATCTCATTTAAAGGAGATACATGCTATGTCTGTCTAGTTGTAACCTGTCCTGCCTAAAATTATTTTTAAATAAATCATGTACAAATGTTACTGTTTGAATTATAATTTTTATATCAGCTGTACTGAGCTATAATTCACATTTTATCCAATTCAGCCCTTTAAACTATATAATTCAATATATTTGAACTATTATTAAGAATAAATTATTTGTTTCATACCTGACTAATATGCAGATATTACTGGTTTTAAGACATTATTGTTGAGCTGATCTTGGAGCTTACGGTATAGAAGGGGAGATGTAACACATGCATAGGTATTTTCTGAAAAATGGCAAAGGTCAGAAGAGGGAACATAAAGAAATATTTCATGAATATATCAGTATTTAACCTAAATCCTGAATGCTGGGTAGAGCAAGAGTAAGAGAAACCGGCATCCCATAAGGTGAGACACAGAGGCTGCTGCCCTTGGTGGGAATTAGAAAAAATGCCCTCCCTGATTCCAAGCACCCTTGTGCAACCGGAACCACCAATGGTGTCCTGGAAGACTCCAATCAGACTGAAGCAACAGAAGAATTCAGGTCCTGTTTTGTTTTGACTGAAGCACGAAAACACACAAATCAATGGTAAAACTGAAGAAGTTAATTTGTGGAGTGCTTTGAATGCTGTGCCTGGAGTTTGTTCTCTATGGGCAACAAGAAACCATGGGATTTTGTCCAAAGGGTTGCCATGGACAGAGCTGGGATTTGGAAAGTGCTTATTGTCACGAGTGTGAAGGGGAGAAGTAAGAGCCAAGGAGAACAGTTAGAAGACTGCCATGGTAGTTCAGCAAAGAATATGAAGACCTAAACTAGAATCATTGAAGGAGAATAAAAAGGGATGTGAAACCAATACATCTTGCAAAAATATCATTTACATATGGGGGTGGTAGGGCTAGAGAAGGAAGGAGTGGGGAAGAATAAATTAAAGATAACCCAATTCAGAAGGAATGGGTTAAAATCTGGAGCTTATCTGTAATTTATTAACTGGATTAGCAGTCACTGAAAGGTGGTTTGGTCAGAACTGTGTTTGTTGATATTTTTTTCACACTGCATGTTGATTTGTGAGATTTCATAAAGTATTTATTGCCAGTTCCCTGGTAACAATTAACATAACCAAAGAGATTGTTATATCATATATACTATTATTTATATACATTTCAATGTACTAGTTCCTTTTAAGTGTATTTTATTGATTATGCTGTTGCAGTGATCCCAATTTCTTTTCCCTTTGTTCCCTCTGCCTAGTACCCCCCTTCCCTCCAGCAATCCCTCCCTCCTTGGTTCATGTCCATGTGATGTGCATGTAAATTCTTTGGCTTCATCCTTTCCTATACTATTCTTAACATTCCCCTGTTTATTTTGTACTTGCCAATTATGCTTCCTAATCCCTGCACATTTCCCCCTTTTTCACCCTTCCACACCCCCTCCCCACCATGATAATCCTCCAAATGATCCCCATGCCTATGATTCTGTTCCTATTCTAGTTGTTTGCTTTTTGTTTTATTTTTTTTTTATTTATAAAGATTTTATTTACTGTTTTTAGAGAGAGGGGAAAGGAGAGGAAGAGAGAGAGAGAGAAACATCATTGTATGGTTGCCTTTCACCTGTCTCCAGCTGCAGATCTGGCTGGAGACCTGGCTTGCAACCTAGTTATGTGCCCTGACTGGGAATCAAACCAGTGACCTTTGGGTTTACAGGCTGGTGCCTTATCCACTGTGCCACCAGCCAGGGCTGTCTTTTTTTTTAGATTCTCTTATTGATAGTTGTGAGTATGTTGTCCTTTTACTGTTCATAGTTTTGATCCTCTTATTCTTCTTCTTCCTCTTCTTTTTTTAGGGAAGGGACTGGGTAAAGGGGAGCGCTATCCTTGGAGGCAGAGCTACCAGTGATCAGGCTCTGATCTTTTTCTTAAATAAATCCCTTTAACATTTCATATAATAAGAGTTTCGTGATGATGAACTCCCTTGGCTTTACCTTGTCTGGAAAGCACTTTATCTGCCCTACATCAGTTTGAATACTTCTTGCCAGTCCCTTCTTGCCTGCAAAGTTTCTTTTGAGAAATCAGCTAGTAGTCTTGTAGGAACCCCTTTATAGGCAACTCTTTTTTCTCTTGCTGCTTTTAAGATTTTCTCTTTATCTTTAACCTTTATTATTTCAGTTATGATGTGTCTTAGTGTGGTCCTCTTTGGGTCTAGCTTGTTTGGGACTCTGTGCTTCCTAGAGTTGTATACCTATTTCCTTTACCAAATTAGGAAAGTATTCCCTCCTGATTTTTTGCATAAGTTTTCAATCTCTTGTCCTTCCTTTTCTCCTTCTGGCACCTCTATGATTTGGATGTTGACACATTTAAAGCTGTCCCAGAGGTTCCTAAGCCTCTCCTCATTTTTTTCAATTCTTATTTCCTCATTTGTACTGGTTGACTGTTTATTTCTTCCTTATGTTCCAAATCAGTGATTTGAACCCTGGTTTCCTTCCCTTCAAACTTGGTTTTGTGTGGATTTTCCTTCATTTCACTCAGCACAGCCTTCATTTCTTCCCTTTTGCAATTGCCATACTCAACCATATCTCAAGTCTGTGAGCATCTTTATCACCAAGGTTTTGCACTCTGCATCTGTTAGGTTGGCTATCTTCTTGTCACTTAATTCTCCCACTGGAACCTTGATTTGTTCCCTCTTTTGGGCCATACTTCTCTATCTCTTCAACTTGACAGCCTCCTGTGTTTGCCGCTGTGTCTTAGGTAGAGCTGCTGCACCTGTTACATTGTAAAGGGCGGAGCCTTAGGTATCA
The DNA here is from genome assembly GCA_004026585.1 of Noctilio leporinus. Classification (NCBI taxonomy): domain Eukaryota; kingdom Metazoa; phylum Chordata; class Mammalia; order Chiroptera; family Noctilionidae; genus Noctilio; species Noctilio leporinus. The sequence continues at coordinate 59,280 of PVIW01002401.1, forward strand.
ATCAATGCAGGCAACCCATTTCACCGTGTTGTGGTGCTGTATGTAGGGGAAGGGTCTGAGGGGGAACAATGCCACTTACTTAGCACTCTGCCCCTTTTCTAGGCACTTCTTCTGCTTCCCATATGGGAAGGGTAATAGCCAGCTGTTACCCTGGCTATGGTTCCCAGAATGGGTGGGTCTGAGGATGTTCTAGAACTGTGTGGGCTCTCTTAATAAATGGACTCTGCTAAGAGATTGGCAGTTTCTTCCTCCACCCCAATCCCCACTGGTTTTCACAGTCAGAAGCCATAAGGCTTTATTTTCACCAGCACTGGAACCATGAGCTGTGCAACCTGGTCTAGGGCTGGGATTGCTCCCTGACTTTTATAAAGTGTAACTGTGCTTTCTGCCAGCTGGTCACAGCCACTGCCTTACTGCTGCCACCATTGCCACCATACCATGTCCCCTCCTCCATGGCTCTGCTCCTCCTGCTTGTCTGAATGAGTATTATGTTTTTATATCTTTGTTTTTCGGACTTCTGTGCAGTTCACTTTTCTCATAGCTCTGGTCATCTTTAGTTTTAGGTAGTTGTATTTCTTCTCAATTGTGGAGGAAGATGCAGAGTGTCTACCTACACCTCCAGAAGTACCCAGAGACTATTTCTAAAATAAATGCTTAGGGATTCTTTGTTTTAATTACATATGGTACCTCTTTCTATGTAGCAATTATTGAGTTATATTAGTCTTCAACCTAAGTCAAATTTGTGTGAAGAAGTAACTTTAAAGGGATGTTGAGATATTTATTTCCTCTTAAATATTTTCCCATTTGTATCCATGACTCATTTGCAATACCATAGCTAAACACACCCAGTGGTTTGAGTCACTTGATCCACTGACACCTCTCAGTAAAGTCACAGACTAGTTATTGCTGAGGTTAATGGGTTGAATGACTGACTAGATCATTAGGTCAAACTGTGTTTACATGTTTGGCTGTTTTTACCAAAGTGCCCGGCCAAATTAGGTTTTTAGTATACCCAATATATGTTAAAGATGGAGGTAGATATTGTGCATTTACACATAACATACATGAACCAGTGATAACCTATCATAAAAATGGGGTGTTGGGGAGAGTCCATGCCTATTTTTCAGTTGGGTAATGCTTCCCACTTTTGTGAACCTCTGGCATTTACTTTTCTCCAAAGCAATCACTTGATCAATGATAGCAAAGAATCCTAGTCTTTCAAACAACACAAAATGTTTTCTTAAACCACAGTCTTGTGGTTTTACTGGGCTGTGTACTGTTCAAAACAAAAGAAGAGGAATAAAACTAAAATAACTACAGAAGTCTTATTGCCATTCACCCCACAATGTTAAAAATAAAGTAAATGTTTCTACCAATTAGCATCGACTTGACAGCATTGGATAGTTAGATGTCACTGGCTAGTCTTAAGGACATAAAAATGACCTATGATTGTCTTTTACACATAAATATCCTGTTTTTGGAACAGTAAGGAGACTTAGAAAATACTCCAGTCAGCCCTGGCCAGGTTGCTTAGTTGGTTTGCGCTGTCCTCACAGCCCAAGGTTGTGGGTTTGATCCCCGATCAGGGCACGTACAAGAATTAACCAATAAGTGGAACAACAAATCAACATTTTTGTCTTTCTCTTTCTCTCTCTCTTTCTTAAAAATCAATGGATTTTAGAAAAAAGAAAATACTGTGGCCAATCTACTTTTTTCACAGAAGACAGAGCAGAGACCAGTGACTTGCCCCAGGGCCACACAGTGAGTCAGTAACAGAGTACAGGCAAGAATCTAGGTCAGTTTATTCTACATTCAGGGCTCTTTGTACCAAACTGTCAGACTTGCTAATGATGTCATATTGTCCAAGACCAGCTTCGTTTGTACACAGAACAGACAACTTACCTAGAAAGGAGTTATTCTGCTTTCCAAAAAAATTTCTCTAAATAATTCTCCCAATATGTAAGAAGTTGATACTGGGCCTGGTGCTTTGGAAGAACTCTACAGATATTTACAGATATAATCTGAGGACATCTGAAGCCATTATTAAAATTAAAATATTTGATGCAGTTATTTAATGCAAGTTCACTGGCAATCTCCTGTAATATCTTTCACACCAGCTATATTAAATGGATAAGAACCATGAATGGGAAGCTCAGAAAGGTTATGTTACCTGGCCATCGTCAGAGAGCTAGTAGGGAGGAGCACAGCCAGGCATGTCAGAGTCCTAACCCGTGCTCTTCCAGGAGCCAGGCTGCCTGCATTTCATGGTCCTTCAAGGAACACTGATAGTTCATAACAGCCTGCCTGGGGCTAGAGGAACCAAAATACAATATAAAACATCCTGATGGCTTTTATATAATTTTTATCTAACACTAATGTAACTAACATGAACTGAGTACTTATTATGTAGCCAGTCCTGTATTTTTTACCCCGGATGCACCGGGGTAAAATCTAATCTTCACAGTGACCTATCAGATAAATGTTATCATCTTTAGTAGCATTTTTACAGCAAACTGAGGTGTGGAAATGTTCAGTGATATGTCTAAGAGCCAGCAGTTTTGGTGGAACAGGGATGTGAGCCTGGATAGTTGGGTTCCAGAGGGCTCTTTCATCTCAGCTCTGCACCACCATGTAATAGGGGCAATCTCAGTACGTGGCCTACAGAGAACCTGGTGGTGACCAGATTACAAAGGCTCAGTGGAAGCAGATTTGGTTCAAGAAGAAACTTGAAGCTGAAAGATAACTACTGGTTTATCAAATATAAAATTATTGGAGGCCTTGAGGCAGTATGGAATGGCCTGGAGAGGGATTTGCAGATACATTTCAGCTTTCTTGGTAAACATTTACAAAGCAGTGGGGAAAATGGTGATGAGCCAAACTGAGCCATCTTTTATCCTGAAGATACTTAAAATACTTAAAATCATTGTCACAATCTACACTTTTGATGTGATTAGTTTCTCGGACGAGTTAACTTCTAAACACTGGGCCTGAAACAATGAACCAGGAAAAACAAGTTTGTTGAGGACTGATGGACAGGTATTTACTATCCAGCCATTTACAGAAAACATTGCCAATCCCTGCTCTAAATTGTTACTCAGAGATATGGAAGGAAAACTTCTTTTTCTAACTCTTTTTCCAACCATATGACAGAAGTAAGGGTGTAGGGGAACCAGATAGGTTTGGTCTAGTGAATCCTTGGATAAGAAGTCTAGTAATGGTTCTGTTGCCTTTTTTCCAGTTGTATGATTAGTACAATATATAAGTGGGACTATGGAATATGAGCCAGTGAAGTAGTCATATCTAATGAACCATGTATTGATCAATAACTGAAATGCTTAACAGTTCACCCAGTATCCTTCAAAAAAAGGGGAGAAAACATGACTAAAGTGGCCAGAGAGGGGAAGGAGCCTTCAAAATTATAGTTTTCTCATCTGTCAAGTGAGGGTATTAAGCTTCTCAATTATTAATGTCCTTGGTTTTTCCTGAACCACCAAGCAATCTCAAGACTTTATGTCCTGAAATCCAGCATCCTACATCCACTCCCAGATTTAGACTCATTCTTGAATGGTGCCATCAACTATCATCAATCCTATCCAGTATACTGGATCTCTGAGACTATCTATTGCTAGTCTAGCATCTTTAGTTTCTATACGTGTAATGTCTGGGTGACAACAACTTTTCTTTTACTCGTGAGCAAATCACTCACATCCTCTCCCCAATATTTATAGGTACAAGCTAAATATAACAGGATACAATTCTCATTTGAATACCGCAAGGTTCTAAAGTTCTAGTAAGGCTTCAATAGTATATTTCTGGCAGTATTCTTTTTTGTTTGTTTTATTTTTCAGTTACAGTTGGCATTCAATATTACATTATTTTCAGATGTACATCATAGATATTTATATAACTTATGAGGTAATTCCCATGATAATTCTAGTACCCAACTGATACCATACATAGTCATTACAATACTACTGACTATATTCCCCATGACTATTCTATAACTGCAATTTGTACTTCTTAATCCCTTCACCTCTTTCACTCAACCCCTAACACCCCTCCCATTGATTTGTCCTCTGTATCTATTAATTTGTTTCTATTTTGTTTATTTATTTTGCTTTTTAGATTCCACATGTAAGTGAAATCATATGGCATTTGTCTTTCTCTGTCAAACTTATTTCACTTAGTATAACATCCTCTAGGTTCATCCATGTTGTTGCGAATGGTAAGATTTCATTCTTTTTTATGGCCAAGTAATATTCCATTGTATATATGTACCATATCTTCTTTATCCACTCATCTATCAATGGACACTTAAGCAGTATTCTTAACAATCGACTATAGACTAACTTATGCATTTTGGGTCAGGTTAATTTCCTGTTATATGTGTCTGTGATTATCTCAACAGGAGAGAAATAAGTTAATGAAGAAGTATTTGAGAGATTTCGTTGGAATACTATGAAAGTACTATACTTGATTCAGTTTCCATCCTCACTGGATTTCACCTCTGTCCCTACTCCCGTTAAGTCCACCCCACCCCACAAACAGGAAAGGAGAGTAGGTGTCACTCATATTAAAGATTAGTTTTGGTTTTGTTTCCCATCCTTCCTGACCCTTTCCCATCCCCATGTGAAACTGGAGCTCTCATGATGACACACCAAACTAAGGGAATCCTTAGGGATAGAAGGCCAGGCACAGGTCATGATTTATAATAGAAACACTTCTCCCCAACCAGCACATTGTAAGCTCCGGTTGATCAAGTCAACCGGACAAGTTAAGTGTATAATTTATTTCTTTGGGAGAAACTAATCATATAATAATGGTATATTTTATGTACAACCTATCAGCAGGCACTGGCTTGCTAAAGAGGCCATAGAGAACCAAATTTATAGAACCAGATTCAGTATATCTTAGTAATTAATTATTCTCTTGGTGATTTATTATTGTAATGACATACAGGCTGGTACTGGGTGTTCAGGACTTCAAAACTATCAGACTTTAAAAGTGTTAAAAGCAATCCGTCATTTGGACATTGCGCTCTATTATACTTCAGTCATCATCTGTCTTTTTCCAAATAGCATGAGCATGCTTCCCAAGCTTCAGGAGGACAAAGCACCCAGACTTAAGCATCCACTTGTCAGTTTTGTGTTTGAGATTTGTAGGCATAACCCAATACAATCACTCATAGAAAGACGAATAAATCTTTGTTAAATTAAATTTCCCTAATCTAGAGTATAGTTGACTTTCAGTGATTCAAATAAAATTCCCTCTGAATTGTCAGGATCTTGTTCATGGTTAAGAAGACCAACTTTAGCAGCTTTTTCAAATTGAGGGTTCAAGAATGTAAGATCTCCCCCGGAGCCTGAGTGCAGCAATTCGTTCTGCTAAGTAGTGTATTTATTAGTTTGTAATGTAAGTCTGCTGTAAACCACAATGCTTTTATTTGTGACTTAATTTTCCTTATCAGAGTCCAGTTTATAGTAGATGATAATGTTTTATATTAGATGATGTTTTATATTGACTAAAGTATGATTTTTCTGTTGAAAAATTATGTTGTTTAGGTGTTACATAAAGTTAGTCTACTGTGCACATACACATTCTTAAGTAATAAAATTTACTTGCAACACACTGATTCGATTCCCCAGCCAGGGCACATAACCAGGTTGCAAGCCATGTCTCCAGCCAAGTCTGTAGCTGGAGGCAGGTGAAAGGCAACCATACATTGATGTCTCTCTCCCTCTCTGCCTCTCTGCCTTCCCCTCTCTCTGAAAATAATACATAAAATCTTTTTAAAATTTTACTTACACCAGCACTATTATACAAAGCAATGTAAAATAGCATTAGTGTTTTAGCACACAGTTCACAAGCTAAAACTACATGGGGAAATTTTGGGAAAAAATGGGAAAATGGGAAAATGGGGGGAAACCAAATAGGTATCTGTTCCTAATTCCTAATAATGAATATCTTTTTTTTTTTTTCTTTTGGATCTTTCTCTGTTGTTGTACTGGAGAAGAGAGATCAAGGTGAAAATAACAAGGAATAAGAACAGACAGGCTAAGATGAAAGAAAGTTTGCCAACCACCTGCCAGATGGAAAAATCCTTACAGTTCATGAGCATCTGAATTGCCTAAGTTTTTTATAGAGACATAAGTTATACATAGAATATAAATTACCTGAGTCTTGGACTCACAAGACCTCTAAGACCACCAAATGCTACTTTTAAAAAGATGTATGAACACATATATCTCCATTTTTACTTTATTAGGGAAAATTGACTGCAGCATTATTATCCAGGCCTCATTACCTCATGGCTAATTAGCTAGCATTTGTAAAGTACTTTGAAGATGAAAAAGCATCATATAAATGCTAAGAATTATTAAATAATATGAGGAACATCATAACATAGATACATTGTTAACATTAATTTGTATTTTAACTTTTCTTATTATCTGCTCCCCAGCATTTGACATTAGGGGCTGAACTATATATAAAGGCTGAGGGGGTTGCCATGTTTATTACAGCTATGAACTAATAATATTAAATGAGCTCCAAATTCATACTTGCCAAAAAATGAGTCCTCAAGTAGAAACAAATTGGCTGTCCAGAGAAATCCCCACTTATACTGTTTAGATCGTTAACAGCTAGAAGGAAAAATGTATTAATTCAGAGACAATTACCAAGCATCCAAAACAATGCAAAATACACTCATAAGTATTAAAATTAGCAGAGCCATTTTGGTGTGAAACATATGATTCTACTTTGTACCCACTGTGTACTTGCAGATCCTGCTGCTGAATAGTTTAGGATGGTATATTATGTAGTGTTGACTGTTCCTTACATTTTGCTGTCATCAAAGCAAGTTAAACTTTTCTGAAGGCTGCATTTCTACTCCCTGTCACTTACCTCCTCCTTCCCCAGTCCTAAATGGACAGAAGGACCGACAGGGGCAAACCTGCCTTAGAAAATCTTTGGCAGCATGCCAGAGACTGATCCACAAAGAAGAAAACCTACAGTCAAATGTTCTTAAAAACATGCTCCATCGCGAAAGCTTTCAATAAAACAGGAAACAATAGATCAAGTACATTCAAAGTATCTGCAAAGTGTTTAATTGGATAAAGGCAAGTCAAACTCTTCTCATTACAGCAACATTCTTATTGTAAAGCAGACTTCAGTGATACTAAAGTTAATCCCGAGTCCTGTTACAGGAAACTCATCCTTATTAAAGTAACATTAAGTGCGCCTTTTTTATTGATCTTCCCCTTCAGCTTAATGATAGAAACTTACTGATGTTTTAATAATAACCTCACAAGCTTTATCTCATTTTACTTTGCCTTCTACTGAAAGATGCAGTGGAAACTAACTAAGCATAAACATTTTTCAGATGTATTTAAAGGCCGGGGGGAGGTTTGGCCGGGGAGATTCCATTGAGCTGCGTGTTAACAAAGATGGCTGAAAAACCAAAAGATGAAAGGGAAGCTCCAGTGTGAACATCAAAGAATTGTTAATGACAAGAAATACCATTAGGGTTAGCATCTCTTTTGTTTCAACCCTTTCACACCTGCACTGTGTGGCGAGCTAAACCTGGGTTCCAAAATCTGAATTACCCCCATCAGCATTTATAGAAAAATGGTTGCAAAACAACAGAAATATACTTTTGGCGCTCCCCTTTTCCTTGAAAAGTCAGAAATAAGGTATCTGCGGACGTCCTTCTGGTCACTGGTTGTAACATTAGAGACCAGAGAGGTATAAGGTAATGGCTTGCAAATAAGCTTGGTTGAAATGTGAGAATAGCTTCCTAACTGAAAAAAAGAGAGGCCGTGTCAGCAGTGTAGGGAAGTGCGCATAAGCAACTCAGGCACCAGCAATAGCAAAATCAGAGCGTGAAATTCAGATTAGCCCTCCCCAGGCTGTGAGAGGAAGGGGGTATGGCCAGGCTTGGCATGGCTAAAGGTGTAACCTGTTTTATTTGGCCCCTGAAAAATTTGAACAGATGGTGGGACCAGCTGTCTTTTTCAGCCATTTAATAAACTCTTTGGTGGTAACAGTTTGGAAAGTGGGGGGGGTTTCGTTTTAGGCCAGAGGAGAAAATAAAGAAATCTGTCCCAAATTGTCCTTGCCAAGTTGTAAAGCCTGAAACATTATGAAAAGTTAAAGAGGAAAAAATCAAATCAACTATAGGATTGCCATTGTATTTTTTAAGGGAGCAGCAACAAAAACAAATCCCTCTCTGCCAAATTAGCCAACTGACGACTGGCACAATGTATTTTGTGTAGTTTCTTTATCTGGGATTTTGTTTTTTATCTGGGCTCTTAATTTTGGTCTTTCCAAAAAAAGTATATTTAGTTATTGCATGTAATGCTCATTGAAAGTAATAGCACTTAAGGCAGCTATCCACAGCATTACAAAAAGAAGTAAACTAGGTATCTATTAGAAGTAAGCACTCATATATGGTAAATACGTTCTCACAGTGAACCCTGTATTCCCTCCACTTACATAATTAGGCTGAAATGGCATAGAATCCTCCTACTCGTGTCGTGTAAACTAGAGCCCAGCTCCGGACCTCAGGGAATGGGAAAACTGCTTGTGTCAAGTTATTTCCAGGGCAGGAGTTAAAAGATTTTGCTTTTGTGCCTAAAATATTTTGTAAAATTGACATTTTTTCCCCCACCAGTTAAATGGCAGCTCTCAATTAGGGGAGAGTTTATTTACAAAGCTTCTCTCTCCCCTGATTGGCCATAAACGCCACTCTTAGCCATTTCCATGATTCTTGGCTGAGCAAAGCCACTTCCATTTGACAAAGCTTTATCCTGTCCACACGACTATTGTAGAGCCTACCTAGAGCGTTTGTCTCAAATAGATTCCAACAATAAACTATACACTCCTTTTAAATTAGGAGATGTTAAATACGCCTTTTTAGATACCTAAAGCATGTGCAACTTTCATTGTATCTAGTAAATCTCTTTCGCTTAGCTTCCAACTTGCTTCCTTTTGGAACTGCTTGTGGTGCTTGACTTCTAAACAGCTAGCAAGGGGCAGGTGATCCAAAAAGAAATGATGAATAATTCTACCTGTAATACATAGCTCGCTTATCTAAAAATAAGTTAGTTCAGTTATTTAACTATTCACCAAAATAGGAGAATGCCATGTCCAAATCCCCAGTGCCCATGATTTGTGAAATGCCTCAGACAAATTATAGTTCTTCTGGGAATGCTTTTTTTAGTTTGTAACAACAAACTATCACCCACTCAACGCATTTGAAAAGATTTTACTTACTTGCTTTCAGAGAGAGGGAAAGGGAGGAAGAAAAAGAGAAATAGAAACATTGGTTGGTTTTTTGATCCACAGCTGGGAACCAAACCTGCAGCCCAGACATGTGCCCCTGACTGGGGATCAAAGCAACAAACTGTCGCTTTGTGAGACAATGCCCAACCAAATGAGCCACTTTGGTCAGGGCCTTTCAACACATTTTTAATGAGCACCTACTATGGGACCAAGCACTGTGCCAGGAGCTGGAGATACTGAGATGAACAAGATAGACATGACTGCTGCTCTCCTAGTGCTTAATATAAGATCATAACTTCTTTACTGTATAAGAATGACAGAAATGCTATAGTGTTTAGGCTCAGTCCACCTAACTAAAAAAACATTAACAGTGCAAATGAGTTTGACTATTAAATGTAGGGAAGGAGGGACTCGTCCTCCACTTTCAGTGAAAAGCTGTTAAAGAGGAGAGGTAGGAATTGCAAGTTCTTCCCAGCAGACCTTAAATCCTCCGGCTTTTCTTTGTATCATTTTTGTTTTCCAGCCACTGGTTTCAGACAGCCCCTCACTAAGGTATGATCATCAGAAATCATTCATATTACCCTTATGCATTATAGTGTGCTTTCTTAAATTACTGTGACTAAACAGTTTCAAATGGAGGAGGTAAAGAAATGGTAAAGAAATTTTACTTTATAGAAATAGAAGCATTAATACTATTGTCTGAAAACTAGGTTGATTTCCTGTCTGGAAGGCTGATCTTGTCAACTAATTCCAATCCTCACCTTTGAAACATCAATACCTTTGTTATCTGCCTGATGAGCCTCTTACAGGTACCAAAGTCAATTTAAATAGTGACACCAATTCTATCAGATTTTCTATGTTGTAGAAGTGTAATTTGCCTGAACTACAAGAAAAGAATGAGGAAACTGATGTAAATCCAACTAAACCTGTGCTAGAAAATTCAGCTGTTTCAGCATAGAATGTTATACTTTTATTTTTCTTTTAATAGCATCAAATCAACTGGTGACTTGGGATCTGTGACCAACATGGAATTTGAGACTAGTTGCCATTTTCAGTCCCTTCAGGCTAATAAAGTTGGGGTTCCTGGCTGTCAATGAGGCAAGCGCCCAAGGTTGCTGCCTCAGCCATGAGTTTAGACGTTGCCGTGGCTGGCACCTCACTGTCACACCATCAGGCAGGTCACCAGCAGTGGCATTCCCCAAGCAGCAACCAGCAGAGTAGCCCATTGAATGGGGGGCACCAAAAACAACAACTCTAGGAATAATCTCAGTGACACCCAAGTAGCAGTTTTGCTAATAGACTAAGACCACATACTAATGTTGCTTCCTAATGTAGACTCATAAATAAATCCTATATTTGACATCAGTTTTGTTTTTTACTACAGTATTTCTCCTGAGAGTGAACTGTAACATTCCTAGCAAAAACAAAAGCAGAATTTTATTCTAATGAAAAGCCATTGAAAGGTAATAAATAAAGAAAGATTGCCTTAAAAGTTTCCTTAGGATTGCCAGGAAATATCATTCACTTCAGAATTCTCCAGATATCCAAGGAACACTGAATTTTAAAAACAGTACAAGAGCCCTCTTATGTTTATAAGTAGGCATTTTCTCATAAGATTGTTTTCTCATATTGTATAATCAGTAACAGTTAAATTTTTAACATTTCAAGGAATAGTTTAACAAATTAGTTAATAAATTAGAAGTGTATATAAAAATGAAATTATTTCCAGTTTAATTGCTATAATTAATGTAATTATAAACATTCCAAAGGGATGCAGTACTTGACAAAATATATCTCAATTTCAATAATTGCATTCAAAAAGATATTTATTGAATACTTCTGTGTGCTAGATAGTATACTATAGATCAAATAAAGAATAAAACAGATACCATTCATCTGGTACAAAGAGCCCCCAAAATACCAAGGATAACAGATTAGGGGAAAAAAATAAGAAAACAAGGAGAAAAAATAAAGTCAAAAAGAGGATATCTACTGCTAGCTATTAAAACAGGCTATAAAATCACAAAACTAGGAGGTCTGTCTGGAAAGTGTCCTGCCATTGTTAATGTAATGAGAGTAGTTGCATGACATCCGTGTAACCTGGCAGCCAAGAAGGCTGGACTGGAATGCACATGCGTGAACAATGACGACTTCACTATACTAGTCACGAGGGGTGGTAGATGCCATTGAGTGAGCACGTGTACTGTGTGGCCCTCACATTCAAGATGACTGAGTGAGAAGAGCAATGAGTCTGCATCGAATTTTGCATTAAGCTTGAACGTTCCTCTGTGGAAACTATTCGAATGATTCAGAAGGCCGCAGCTGTGGGCAGCTGGTGACTAGAAGCTTCATCACAACACGCTTGCTCATGCATCACATCTTGTAGTTTTTTGGCAAAAGATCAAATCATCCAGGTGACTCTCAGCCCTGCTACAGCCCAGATTTAGCACCCCGCAATTTCTGGCTTTTCCCAAAACTAAAATCACCTTTGAAATGGAAGGAAGAGATTACAGACCGTTGATGAGATTCAGGAAAATACGATGGGGCAATGGTGGCAATTAGGAAAACTATGTGAGGTCCAAAGGTGCCTACTTTGAAGGGGACTGAGGTGTCATTGTCCTAAGTACAATGTTTCTTATATCTTGTATCTTCCTCAATAAATGTCTCTATTTTTCATATTACATGGCTGGATACTTTCTGTACAGAAATAAAATTTTATTGGCACCAAAATAGACAAATAAGGAAATGGAACAGACAACAAAGATGTGAAATAAAAACAAGTATGCCTAAATATTTTTATGATCAAGCTGAAATTTCAAGTCAATGGAAAAATGATTCAATTCATTGTGCAGAGAAAATTGATCAAATTTTTGGGAAGAAAAAGAAAGTTCAATCTTTGTCAAGAACCGTGAGGGTCTCAGACTTTTACTCACTTGCAAACTAACAAATTGGGCTGTCATAATTTTATGGATGTTGGCAGAAGGCACAAGACTCCTGAGTCAGAGACAAAACTGCAATTGCAGTAGCCAAGGGTCCGCATGTGCACCAGTTCCCGGAGCCCCAGTTCAAACACGGCATGCACGGAGAGCCGGATGATGCTTGCACAGCCAGTGCAGTGCATCATGGAGAGGGACCCTAAACTTAAGGAACTCAGTTCTTCTATGACGGGCAGTAAGCTTGCCTGACCTCTGCCCTGGACTAAGGTATTATCTTTATTATCTTGGACAACCCACCAACCTGCCCTCTGCTCCTAAAGGGACACCATCCCTGTTTTCCAAGGCTGTTCACTATGCAAACATCTTTGAAAAGCTATTTCAGAACCAATGCAGTCAGGCTCTTGTGCAGCAACACAAGAGATACATGGAGAATTCTCCCAACCATTGTTAACTAGTGCTTTATATTTTTTAATTCTATATAGAATATAAAAAATGTAAAGAAGGAAAGAAAAAATAAAGTATAAAAAACTAGGAGAAATATATATAAAAATGCTTCCTTACTTTTTAAGTAAGCAACTTTAAAGAAAAACAAATGTGTTTGATTAGTATATAAAAATGTAAAGCATATGCATGTCAAAGACATTATAAAACAAATTGTGCTGGGAGAATGGGGAGTTATTATTTAAGGGCAAAGAGCCCCAGTTTAGGAAAATGGAAAAGTTACGGAGATGGATAGTGGTGATGGTTGCACTATGATGCGTATGTTCTTAATGCCACTGAAGTATACACTTAAAAAATGGAAAATGTGGCCCTGGCTGGTGGCTCAGTGGATTGGCATCAGCCTATGAACCCAAAGGTCACTGGTTCGATTCCCAGCCAGGGTATATAACCATGTTGCAAGCCAGGTCTCCAGCCAGGTCCGTACCTTGGGGCAGGGAAAAGGCAACCATACATTGAAGTTTCTCTCCCTTTCTGCCTCACTCCCTCCCCCTCTCTCTAAAAATAATAATTAAAATCTTTTTTAAAAAGGAAGGTGTTATGTTGTGCATAAGTTGAGAAAAATATTTTTAAGTATTAAATTGCAAATATAAGCTAGAAATAACATCTGTTGCATAACTGATGAAGGCTAATATCCTTACTATTTTTTCATTCAATAAATATGCATTAACAGCTATGATACACTAAGGATACAATGAAAACTAAGACATTGTAGCCTTGCATTCAAAAACCATAATGAACTCCACAAACTATTATAAAAAAAGAGAAATATTCCATCAAACAAATGAGGAAAAGAGACATGGACAGGCAGTTCACAAAAGAATTGATACTTATTAAAAAATGGTCAACGTTGCTAGTAATAAAATAAATATTACAAACAAAATACCATTTTTACTTTAGAATGGCATTTTTTTTCATAAAGTACTCAGTGTTCATGCAAATACTAGGACATGTATGCTGTCAAATCCCCCTAGCAGGATTATAACTTAACATGAACTTCCTGGCCTGCAACCCAAGTATATAGATCAAAAGCTTTGGAAAAAAATGCCTACTCCTCATTGAGCCTCTTCCCTTTATAGGAATGCATCCTGAGAGAATGGTCTGAAATACGTGCAAAATGTTGTTCATTGCAGCAGCATACATAATAACATCAAAAATTGGAAATGATTTAAATATTAAATAGTAGGACATTAATTAAGTATAATGGTATAGCTACACAATGGAATAGTATAATATAGTCTTGAAAATGGCTTTTAAAAGATGGAAAAACAAGCTTAGCTCTAAAAAAAAAGTACAAAATGACACTACTTTTCATTTTAAAACGGGTCTATACAGCCACGAAAAATATTAGAAAAGCATATACTCGAGGTTGGCAATGGTTGTCTTTCTGCGTTAAACAGTTAATGGTTGTCATTAAAACGGTTCATGTATAAGGGAAGAAAATAATTGGCTCTCTTCCTTTCACCAGAAGTTTGTCTTATTTATAGTTGAAGAAATACGAAATGATTATATTTTAATTCATTCTTTAATGCAAAATGCTTTTCTGTGTAATCTTTTTAACATTGTCCACTCCTGTTTTAGATCATTCTGGTTCCTGTAAAAAGATTTCTAGGAATGGACTCCTCATCCGTCTTCCATAGGGAAAGGCCGTACCAGCCTCATTATTAAGCTCATTAAAAAGTATGCACATCATGGTAATGGACACTTATGCAAGCATTAGAAATTTAAATTATCTTAATTATCAAGGAATATGGGAGAGCAGGATAACCATGTATGATGTACATTACAGTCTCAACTATGTAATACTATCTGTGGGAGAACAGAGGTAACAGAAAGACCAGAGATGTGCTGGGAGGGTGAGATGATGGATGATCAGGTTAAAGTTTACTTCTATGTTTTTATTTAAACTTTCAACAAAGGCCAAAAAAGAGGGGCTGAGTGAGTCTTGGAAATAGGTTATATTACTAGAGAAAATTTAAATAATTTAGATGAGTAATTTTCAACCAGTGTGCCACAAAAAGTTTTAAAACATGCAATTCCTGACTATTTGGGCCAGGCGCTGACCTCTTTTCCCTTAGATTGTCAAATAAAAATGATGACAGACACACAATACTCATCTGATGTGAATAAATCAAAAGTATACCGATTTTTTGTCAGATTGGCAAAATACTATATTTTTGGTGTGCTGCAGAACTTTAGTAATTAGTTGATGTGTGCCATGAGATGAAAAAGGTTGAAAAGCGCTGATTTCAAGCAAACCTCAAAGGGTCCTGCGCCTCTGTGGGCCCGGCACTTACCCAGGGGTACGGCCTCAGCTTTGCAATCTCAATTCCGTTTCATCAGTCTCTCAAGGGATGGCCTGACTCTGGAGGGCTGAAAAATACAACCCAATTGTTCTTAGAATGTCTTAAGCCAAGAGCCTTCTTCGTGCGAAGTCACGAAGTCTGACGCACAGGGTGAGCTGTTACCGTGAACCTCCTCTTCTGGCTCCCCAACCCCAATGCCCCAGGCTGCAGCCTCTGGCCACCTAACCTTGCAGAAGATTCATCTGTAAAATAGAACAGCAGCTTATTGTCAGTAGGAAAGTCTACTAAGCACATTCTAAGATCAAGTTAAGGTGACCGAGGAGGTTGAAGCCGCGTGAGAGGAGCAGCAGGCACCTTTTCAAAGCGCTGACGGAGAACCACCTGCATTACAGGCACGGCTGTATGTACCTGTGATGCTTGCAGAGCCCCAGGCTGTCTTCCAAAGCCGCTGATCAGGGTCTCTGAGGCTGCAGCCCTCTCTCCAGATGGGGTCTGCCAGTTGTGAGGGTCGTGCACCAGCTCCCTCAGCCGCCCCTGCCCAGGGATAGGATTTCCTAGAGGGCAAGACCACTGAGCACTATCTTCTCATGACTGACGAATACTTCATTATTCAAGACTGTTTCCAATATTCCACCTCTGTCTTCATGATCCCCTAACCTTACAACATTAATTAGACTGAACACCAATAATTAGAACACTAATCATCCAATGTTATATGTTCGGATGAGAGCTGAGAGAAATATCAGTCTCATTGGCAAACAATTTCTTGCTAATTGGAGAGATTTCCAAAGTTGCAATAATATCATACATACTTACTTCAATTTCAGAGGGAGATATTTTTTCTTATGTTGCTAATTTTGGCTATACACTCTACTTGGAGTCTAAAAAATCTCTATATAGCCCTGGCTGGTAGCACAGTGGATGAGGTGCTGGCCTGCAAACACAAAGGTTGTTGGTTCAATTCCCAGCCAGGGCACATAACCAGGTTGCAAGCCAAGTCTCCAGCCAGGTCTCCAGCCAGGTCTGTAGCTGGAGGCAAGTGAAAGGCAACCATGCATTGATGTTTCTCTCCCTCTCTGCCTCTCTCCCTTCCCCTCTCTCTGGAAATAATAAAATCTTTTTAAAAAAAAGATAAAATTAAAAATATCTATGTAATAATAAAATCAATGCTCGAAAATTAAACTCCTAATAGAAAACAAGAACAAAACAGTTCAAAATGCCTCTTCTTCCTGACATTCTCTTTTCTTTGACTAAAATAAAAGAACTTACTAAAAAAAAAAAAAAAAAAGTAATGTTGAGGGTACTACTTTTTTTTATCGTTATTATATTATATTCATCTCATTTCTCCCCTCTGCTCTCCTCTTCCCCTTTCTTTCCCCCTACCCCCGTAGTCAATCCCATAGGTTACCCATGTCCATGGGTCATCTATACTAGTTTCTTGACTAAACTGTTCCCCTTCTTTGCCTCCTTCTCCCCCTTCCCCTTTCCTCCTCCCCACTACACACTGAAAGTGTGTTCCTTGTATTCATGTCTCTGGTTCTGTTTTGTTTGCTTGTTTAAATGAGAACATATGGTATTTAATTTTTGCTACCTGGCTTATCTCACTAAACATAATACTCTCCAGTTCCATCCATGCTATTGCAAATGATAGGAGCTCCTTCTTTCCTTCTGCTGCATAGAACTCCACTGTGTAAATGTACCAAAGCTTTTTGATCCATTCATCCACTGAAGGGAGGGCACTGCTTTTTTATTTTGTTTTTCTCTTTTATTTTATTTATTTACTTTTTCCCTCTGACTCTTCCAAAAGAAGAGAAGAACGATCATCAATGGCAAATGGCAGTTGTAGAAAACAACATCAAGAGCCAGCTTCACGCTCAGGAAAGAACACTATGCCTCTTCCTTGTGGTGCTTTTTAAATTTCACTTCTGACAGCAGAATTCAGAGACCAAAACTTTGCATTAATTAAATTATTCTTTTGATAATAAAAGAGATGCATCTAATTCTTTGAAACAGTTGTGGCCAGATGGAAGTATAACGTGAATATGCCAATGTCTATGAAAGTTGTTGGATTGACTGCTCTGGGGACCAGAACTTGAGGTTGCTTTGGGAAGCAGAATGGAGGCAGTAACAGGAAAGGTTTTAACTTTGGTTGCCTGATCTCTGTCACTGAGCCTCAGTCCTGCCCTGCTGGGGCCACCGCTCCAGGTGGAAGAGCAATTTGCTGTCCCCTCCACTTAATCCTCCCCTGTCTGCGGAGACCTCACCAAGGTGCCAATTGTAAGGATGGCTCTGGGTTTCAAACACCTGTCCACTAGGCTCTGGACGTATACCCCCAACTCCTTTCATGCGGCCACAAGGCAGACATCAGATGGTAGCAACTTCTGGTCCCTCCTGAGCAGATCAGTTATGTGGTATCCAACGGCCCCCTGCTTCAGCCTCTCTAATTTCCGGATATGTAGCAGAGTGTGGAATTTTAACTGTAGACTAAAATAGAAAATAAAATCTTCAGGAAACCTTGCCAGAATGGTAGGCAACATGGCTTTGGTTTCATTTCATTTGATTCTCACAACAACCCTTTATTCTTGTTGTATTTATGTATTTTTAAAACTTTAATTAACATTAATTTTATGTGTTGGTCTAAGCCCTTTACATTCATGAATTGTTTTAATCATCATAACCCCACAAAGTAGGTATTATTATTACCCTTAGGTTACAGATGAAGAAATGAGGCACAGAAAAGTTAAGTAAAATGTCCAAGGTCACAAAGCAGTAAGTAGCAGAGCTGGAATTCACACCAAAGCACTATCTGGCTCCAGAATCTGGATCTAAAGTATAACACCAATTAATTTCCTCATTTGAAAGAGAGATAAATCCAGGGGCTGAGAGCTTACTTGATTTTCCAAATCACACAATGTAAACCTGTCTCGACTTTTAAGTCCTGGCTTTTTCCGCTCTAACAACTTCATTATGCTTGTGTTGGTGCCCTTAACTGCTTTCCCCCAACCTGTCGTGTGTGCTCTGAGGGCTCTCTGTGTGACCCAAACAGCTTTGAAACTCCCAGCAGGGCCAATCAGAGACTAACTCAAGGGTCTGCATTCTGCCCTGGCTTGTGTGGTCTCCTTCACCCTGAAATAGGAAATCAGGACCTTCTCAGGAACTAACTGGGGGCTAGTCCTTTCCTGCCTATACATGCTAACATGTGTAGCATGTGTAGGACTCTTCATTCATGCATTTGTGCTTTCATTCAACATATGTTTAATGAAGTCCTATTGAAAGGAACCACATGCTAGGCATGGTCCCTACCACCTAGGAGCCCACAATGTATGAACTAAGAGGCAATTTGAATGGCCAGTGCCAAGTGCCTTAGAGGGACAGGTAAGCTAGGGTACTGTGGAGTGCGGGGGGGGGGGGCACGGGGGGGCGTGCAGAAACCAATGGGAGTCCCCCAGGAGGACTCTCACCTCAGCACTCAGGACTTGCAAAGTGTCCACAGAGGATATCGCTGTCCAATTTCATCAAGGCTCATGTGCAGGAGCCAAGGGTTGGCACTATAACAGCCATTGAGGAGTTTTAAGCCATAAATTCACATGACCTAAGGTCAGTTCCCAGCACAGTAATAGTAAGCACTAATATTTATTGAGCTATTAAAATGTTCTAAGCCTCTACTTGTTATATTTGTCATAGTTAGCCTGGGCGACTAGTAACAGAATACCGTACACTGAGTGACTTAAACAACAGAAATTTATTTCTCACTTTTTTCGAGCCCAGGAAGTCCATGGTCAAGGTGCTGGCCAATTGTGTTCCTGGTGAGAGCTCTCGTTCCTGTTTGCAGCAAGGTGCCATCTTGCTGTGTCCTCACATGGCAGAGGGAGAAAAGGGGAGAGTGAGTTCTCTGGTCTCTTCTTATAAGGGCACTAATCCCACCATGGGACCGCCACTTTCACAACCTCACCGAAATCAAATTACCCTCCTACAGGACCCACCTCCAAATACCATCACATTGTGGATTAGGGCATCAACATATGAATTTTGAGGTGCACATTGAGTTCACAGGAATATTGATTGCATGCTTACAATAGTACTACGAGGTTGGTGTTACTGTCCAATTTTATAGGTGAACTACTGAAGCATAGAGAGGCCAAGCCATAAAGTGGTAAAGCCAGGATTTGATCCCAGGAAGTCTGACTCCAGCACCCATGCTCTTCAGTCCTCTCAACTCACTAGCACATAGCACAATGTCACTCAAAGTATTTTATAAACGTCTGAGATATTTGGTAGCCACTTTTTCACTCTCCTTGGTCCAAGGTTTCTTGGTCCTGCTCCCTTTAGAATTACCTGAGAAGCTTTTAAAAAAAGTCTATCCCAGAGAAATAAAAACTTATGTACACACACACACACACACACACACACACACAAATCCTGTGCATGAATGTGTATAGCAGCCTTATTTGTAATAACCAAATACTGGAAACAATATGTTATTCAAGAAGCGAATGGATGAACTGGTTTATATTCATACAATGGAATACTATTCTGCAGTAGAAAGGAACATACTCTTGATACATACAACTTGAACGGCTCTCAAGGCCATTATGCTGAGTAAAAGCTGTCAATCTCAGGCAGTCACATACTGTATGATTCCATGTGCATAACAGTATCAAAAATGTTATATAAAATGACTTAACAGGAGAGGTGAAGAACAGATTAGTGGTTGCCATGGTGAGGTGTGAGGGTTTGGTGTGATTATAAAGGGCAGCAGGAAGGAGCCTTGCCATGAGGAAATAGTTCTGTATCTCAATTGTTGCAGTCACACAAATCTACACAAGTGGTAAACTGACATAGAACCAGACACACACATTTTACCAACGTCAATTTCCTGGTTTTATGTACTATCCTTATGTAATCATTGGGGGAACTAGATGAAGGGTACGCAAGGCCTCTCTGTACTTATTTTGCAACTTACTACAAATCCATAATTCTTTGAAAATTGAAGGTTTTTTATTTTGTTTTGTTTTGTTTTTTTAATGTGGACACCTGGGCCTCACAGATTCTGATTTGATCAGTCTGGGTATCAGTGTGTTTGAAAAGTTGCCAGAGTTGAGCGCCTCTGAGCTGGTGCCTGGCATCCTACCTTTGAAGGCTCTCTTTTCAGTTGAGATAGTCTCCAAGAGCCCTGCACAGAATTCGAAAGAGGAAGCTTATGAAATTCACTAGCTGTTACCTGGCAGAGGATATGTCCCTGAGAGCCCAGGACACGGGACAAATCCCCCGTTATTTCTGAGGGAAGGGAGGGATGTCCTAACGCAGAGGGAGCCATCAGCAAGCCGCAGCGCTATGTTTGCTCAGTTGGCCAGGCTCCTTGCTGATGTTACCTCTGCAAGTCTAGATGCCCACAGATGGATCCCAGGTCCTGCATTAAGACTTTCTTCCCCTACTGGAGGCCCCAGTTACCAGGTCGAGTTTCAAGGCCTTGTCTATTTAATCTCTACCATGGTCTCATAGGAAGGGCGGCAGAGTCCCAGATGGCCAGCACTGATGTACCATGTGATAAACTGTCTCTGGGACAGATCTAATACAGAAAGGTGCCAAGCATGTTTTCACCACCTTGCAAACCAGTGTGTGTTAACGTTTTCAAAGGGGTTATTAAATTGGTATTGATTAAGTGCAGGTCAAGAAATCAAGCACTTATGCTTGCCGGCTGGCAGCTCAGGTTTCTGCTGAAAGCCTCCAAAACCTCCAAAAGAGTTTCAAGTCAAGAAAAGGAAATAGGTATTGAGCGTCTGAAACTCCCCGGTTTCCCTGGGACCACTAGCGAGATGGGAGCCACGTGTGCCCCCACATTAACACAGCGACCACCCACGGTGCCTCCTGGGCAGCTGTGAGTGCGGAGAGCCCTGGAATGCATTTTCTGGTAGCTGCATCTGGGTAAGTGGCAGACTTCCTGGCTGCCTCTTTCTTTTTTATAGCCTCTCGGCTGTCTGTGTGCAGAGATTTCCAGGCAGCTGGGGACCCGCCTTGGGGCGGATTTGGGTTTGGCGTCCTCAGGAGCTGCTTTGTTCTCTTAAACATTAGTGTCATCCGACTCACCTATTACTGTGAATAATTTGCTAATTTTGGCCATAAAAACAAATTCTTAGACAATCTCCTGTAATGTGTCTTTTTATGTCGATCAGGGGAGTTTTTTCCTGCCTTCTCTTTGTTTGATATGGAAATGAGCCTGAGAGCTGTAGAGCCAGCCAGGAGCACAGGGGAGAGAGAGAATCGTGTCCACCATCAAGGTGGCCTCTGCTCTCCTCTGCAAGTCTTTGAGGAATCAGTGGAAAACAAAGCATCAAGATAAATAAGCATCAAATTAGAATTCCTACCAGGATGTGCACAAAGACCTTCTAGGGGTCTGTAAAACACGTATTATGTAACGCATGTTGCCGAATTCTGCTATTTCTGAATCATCTGCGACAAAGCTTCCTTGTGGCAGGAAATAACTCGGTTGAAAAGGAAAGTCTTCGTAAATCCCATAGACCTCTGGGTCCACAGTCATGTTGTTCTGGTCAAGGCATTTCTGCCTCCAAATGTCCAGACCCGTGCAACCCAGGCCAAGGGGCTGTGCAGAGGTGAGCGGGTGTTCCTGCCCCCGGCTTCCCCTTCCTGCGCTTGTCCCACATTAATTCTGCCCTTTTTAGCGATTCCCGAAACCCACCTGTTTTGCTTGCCCCCCACCCCAAATAAGAAAATGTCTAATGAAACCACTTGTTGAAGGGTTGGTTTATTATACCTTAACAGGCAGCAGGTGTGTCAACATGTTTCCGTAACTAGACATTGGCAATTGAAGACTTTCAGCCTTTGTCCTATTTTCTTTTTTTTTTTTAAGATTTTATTCATCATTTTCAGAAAGAGGGGAAGGGAGAGAGGCAGAGGGGGAGAGAGACGTCAATGTATGGTTACTTTTCACCTGCCTCCAGCCACAGACCTGACTGGAGACCTGGTTTGCAACCTGGTTATGTGCCCTGGCTGGGGAATCGAACCTGCGACCTCTGGGTTCGCAGGCCGGCGCCTTACCCACTGTGCTACCAGCCAGGGCTGTCCTATTTTCAAGCATTTCAAGCTTCCGAGGATGGGTGCGGGTGGGGGACAGTGGACTTTTCACTAAATTCAGCTGATTGGAGGACATGGGCCTAAAGGCAGCTTGATTCAGCTGCTCTAGGGCCTCGGTGTGGGTGGTTATTATTCCCTAGGTGGCAAATACAAGGCTCCCGGGGAGAACCCGGCCCTCCACCTTGTTTTATCCAGCCTGGCACCTATGGCCCAGCACCTTGTTTCTACCCCGCTCACTTAACTGTTAAGGAGTAGTTACATTTACACAGTCCTAACGTTACATTCGGCCCTTTGAAGCCAACCTCAAGGCTAACGGGGCCCCCACACCATGAAAATGGGTTTGATACCCCAGCCTGGCCTCTTTTAAAGTTTGGTTCTCTCACCATCGTGGAGTTCCCAGTTTCCATCTGGTTCCTCTCTTTCCCTCCCTCTCCTTCTTTTCCTTCTCCCCTCCCCCTTCTGTTCCCCCATTTCACTGCCCTGACCCTCCTTCCCATGGATCTCTCTGCCCCATATCCCCAGGGGCACATTTTGTTTCCCAGCATAGCTGATGCTACTTCTCTTCTACCTAATGCTGGTTTACCCCTTGTAACCCTTCTTTTAGAATGTCAGGAAATGAGGCCCCTCATCTTCTTCGGTAGAAAGAATACCTGTGCTGAAAGTCCCAAAAGCCTGAGTTCTGTCTCAGACTCAAACACTACCCTGCTGGGTGACCTTGCATAAGTCACTTAACTTTTCTGGGCCTCTGCTTCCACATCTATAAAACAACAGATTGGATTTCAAGGCCAGTCTGTGATCCTAGAACAGAAGAAAACAAAAGAAATTGTCTCTTCTTTCACAGGGAAAGAAAATGAGGCCCAGAGTGGTCAAGAGCTTTGTCCAGGGTCACATTTGTAATCAAAGTAGGAAAGTTAACTCCACATTGCTTTGTGGCTTTTATTAAAAAATGGTGTTAATTCTTCATAGTATGAGAGCAGAGCAATGTATATTTTTGTCCATTATAAAGTCAGTAGAAAAGAACGAAACACACAGGTATTTTATATAGTTCCTTTTTTTAGACTGAAATGTAAGCTATGGTTGTTTTTTTCTCTTTTGGTTTTGGTTTTGTTTTTTTGAGACAGAGGGAGAGAGAGGGAGGGGAGAGAGATGGGGGCGGGAGGAGGCGGGGAGAGAGAGAGAAATCAATTGGCCGTCTTTTGCATGCACCCAACCAGGGACCCAATCCAAAACCCTGGCGTGTGCCCTGACTGGGAATTGAACCTGCCACCTGTTTGGTGCATGGGACCATGCTCCAACCAACTGAGCCAGCTGGCCGGGGCTAAGCTATTGTCTTCTTAAATGGGGAAGATCTGAAGAGTAACACCATCATTATGGCAAATGATGTGGGAAGTTATTAAAACCCTCTGCTGGTGCTAGGCTGAGAATCCAGAGCCAACGCACTTAGCAGCGACTCCCCCCACCCTAAAGAATGACGAAGCCCCTTCTCTAGGCAGGCACACTGGAGGGAGTCTTGGGACACAGTGAGGCATTTATCCAAAGTACTTCAAATAATGCTGAGACCTGAGGGCACCTTTCTAAAAATTTAATGCTTTCTGCATCTTTTTGTTTGTTTTAGTTTTTAAAGGATTTTATTTATTTTTAGACAGAGGGGAAGGGACGGAGAAAGAGAGGGAGAGAGACATCAATGTATGGTTGCCTTTCCCCTGCCTCCAGCTGCAGACCTGACTGGAGACCTGGCTTGCAACCTGGTTATGTGCCCTGGCTGGGAATCAAACCAGCGACCTTTGGGTTCGCAGGCTGGCGTCATTCCACTGAGCCACCAGCCAGAGCACTTTCTGCATCTTAAAAGACCATCCTAACTAAATAGAATAAAATATTGCCATTATGGGTAAATAACAATTATTCTAAAGGGACAGCTAAGTTAGAGTGGCCCATAGGTATTCAAAAAGAAAAGTCATTGAATCCAAAACAGGCAGCGATACCCTCATTTTAAGCATCTATCCCAGCAGCAAGTAAATAAGTTCTCATTTATTGCTGCCAGATAAAAGTAAAGTTATTGAGTAACTGAAAAAGTGCTGCTGGTACAGAGTCCAGGTTTTATATTTAAAATGCAGTGTTTATATTAAGTAAATATTAACCTCAAAAATTTCCTAGGTTTAATAGGAATTTCACTGTATGGTTATGAGTAACAGGAAATGATAACAATAAACACTGTTAACATGAACATGTAGTGTCTTATATAAACATCATTAAAGCCCCTTTTAATGGGGCTTGTAGAAGGCTACATTAATGAACACCGCGAATCTACCACATGCTTGATAACTGTACTTTATTGTACAAGAGAAAATCTAGATGACTATCTTTAAAATCTCTCTCCGATATATACACACACACACACATGCACACACACACACACACACACAATGGCTTATTACATAGTATATGGTTTTAGGGTTTAGTTTTATGTATTTGATTTATATGAACTTAATTATTTAGGGGACTGGTAAGAACCTTTTCTTAAATAGAGTGGAATTCCATCAGTCTGGTAGCTGGCTATTCCCACACTTCCCTTGGTCAAAGAGGGAAAGTGAGAAGGAAATTCCTCCTTGGCTGAAAGGTATGTAATGTTGGCATGTAGGTAGATTAAGACATCTTGAGGACTGGGTAAAAACTGGCATACTTTGAGACCAAACACACACACACACACATACACACACACACCACTCCAAAATAATTAAATCCCTAGCTGCTGGAGAGAAAGAGAAAAGATTACACTTGCATGCCCCTCTCACAAGATGCACCCCCCACCACCACCAAATTCATTCATGATTTGAGAAATAGCTCTCCAAGGAGATTATATATTGATGAGGACATATGATTTGTGTTGTTTGTTGAATATTTTAGAAGAGGTTCTAAGAGGTCATTTAATTCAAACCCCTTAGTACATATGCTTCCTTGCAACTCAATTTTTGAGTCCACCTACCATATACAGAGCAGTGCACTAGAATAGTAGAAAGATTTATGCATCTGTAACTTTTTTAAAAGATTTTATTTATTATTATTTTTAGAGAGAGGGGAAGAGAGGGAGGCAGAGAGGGAGAGAAACATCAATGTATGGTTGCCTTTCACCTGTAAAGTTAATTAAAGCATGCTCAAGATTCCCAAGTCAAATTGAGTCTATTATTACAGCAAATGGAGACTTTTTTTAACAGTTTAAAAAATAATGACTATGTTTATGTATTTACATACAAGAATAAATTTATCTCAAAATATAACACTTGTGGTATGTTGTTTATTTTACTAAAATTTTGCCACTTTATCATGCGCACCCTGTATATTTCCCAGACTCTCTTACAGCTAGAATTCCCGATACATGATTCAGATTGTGCCAATCAGAAGCAGCATACCAAAGTTGAAAGGCAGAAGTAAACCACAGCGAGGCAGGAACTGTGCTTCTGCTGTCCCTACTAGTACGCTTGTGGTACATTTGTTTTTCACTATGACAATCACAACGGTAGTCCTAATGTCACAGCTACCTTTTCCATGGTTTTGCTTTCCCCATTTTAATTACTGGTGGTTAACTATGCTCCAAAAATACTAAATGGGAAATTCCAGAAATATCTCATAAATTTTCATTTCTGAGCCATTCTGAGTAAGATGGTGAAGTCTTGTGCTGTCCCACTTTGTCCCACCCGGATGTGAATCATCCCTTTGTTCCGTGTATCCACGCTGCATACACTCCCTGCGTGTTAGTCATGGAGCAGCTGCCTCAATTATCAGATAGACTGACGTGGTACCACAGTGCTTACGTTCAAGTAGCCCTTATTTTATGCATAATAATGATCCCAAACCTTAATTTGGCAATTCGGATATGCCAAAGAAAAGCCATAAAGTGTTTCCTATAAGCGAAAAGGTGACTACAGTACGATAAATATTTTGAGGGAGACCAGCGGAACATAACCTTTATTACAGTATATTCTTATATTCTATTTTATTATTGGTTATTTTTGTTAATGTCTTACTGTGCCTAATTTATACATTAAACTTCGTTATAGGTTTGTATGTATAATATTTATACACATTATTTATTGGGTTTGGTACTATCCGTGATGCCAGGCATCCACTGGAGGTCTTGAAACATGGCCCCTGCAAGGCAGGGGACACTACTGTATACACAGTTAGCAACAGGCAGGGTGCGCAACAGGAGGGGCATGATTCTGAAGCTGGGCAGTTGCCACAGTAGCTTTCCAGTAGGCAAGCAGCTTTCTGATTCCACAGACCTTTGATTCCAGAGTGAGGCAGGGCTCCCTGTCAACCGAAGTCTGTAGTGTAGTTTTGGAAGTCATTCCTGAAAGCTCAGCTGAGACTTCGCTTCTTCCACTCTGGAAATCTGTGAGGCACTGCAAGCCTTCTAACAAGTCTGTTTCTGCTTAGACTAGATGGAATGGATTCTGTTCTCTGTAACGGAACCCTGACCAAAACAGTAAGCAAGAGACCCTGGAGTAGGTCTTGGAAGGTCTTGTAGCAGCCACCTAATTGAACCTTAGAAAAATAACCAATGAGAATGATTTCCAGAAGAAGCCACGAAAAAGTGAGAAAGGGGACACAGAGCAAATGGAAAAGGGGATCAGTGCTGATCCCCTGAAAGGGAGCATCTGACTGTGAGTAATTCTGCAGGAGAAGGTACAGAGCAAAGAGAACAATTCCAACTGGAAACTAAACCATGTCCTAGAACCACTCCCCCAAAAAGGGCATCATTTTTTGAGGCCAGAAGACCCATGGGTGAGACTCTTGCCAAAACTAGAGGAAGTACAAGTGACCTTTTAAATGGAATGGGACATGTAGAGATCTGATATTTGTGTTAGTCTGTTCTTCTCAGCTGGACCCTTAAAGATATTAGACTAATATTTACTTATTCCCTTAAAATTGGAGCCTAAACACTTCCCAGGTAAATAGCTGATTCTGTGTATCCACTGGCGGCTTGAGGGGAGCGTAAGAGGGGGAGAAAAGAGTACTCTAGAAGTGAAAGAAAAGGTCTGGGATCCGGATTACAATCCTTGAGGCAAAAAATCCATCTTTCTCCTTATATAAAACATAGTAAACCCCTCACATGGGACTGACATTTTCACCACAAGGCAAATAACAACCTGTAATGTGACCAATAAATTATTCCAGTCTTCTTATTTAATAATACCACTGCAGAACCCCATGCATATTTTTTCCCAATAATAGAAAGAGATTTGCTTTCACTCAGGGAATCTACTGTGATGGTTAAAACATTGCCTTCTGGAGCAACATTCCCTGGGTTCAATTCCAGTAACAAGAGGCAAGATCTTGGGCAAATTACTTAACTCCTCTGTGCTACAATTTCCCCATCTATAGAACAGGGTTAGTGGGAGGCTCCGGGAGATCCCGTAGTATTGTGCTTGGCAGCAACATCATGGTCCTCCAGCAGGTTGGAAAAGTACACTCTGAATGGGAGCGCCCGCGTGAGTACAAACTGTGGCCAGCCAATGGACTACTACCAGCAAACCAGCACAGACCACAATGCAAACCCTTGGCTTCACCAGCACTCTTGTGACTCTTTTCTGCCGCTTAAATTAGCCAACCCCGCCCTCTCCCATCCAAGGGTGCTGGACTTGAAGAGCTGAGAAGAGAGGGGCCAGAGTTTATTTGCACTTCTTGGTATGCACACAGATCTTTATTAGGCTTGCATCCAAAGTAACTTTTCTATACATTAACGCACACTTTAATTTTATGCTATATCCAGATCAAATTTTCAAAAATATAAAGATTATTGGTTAGCTTAAAAGAAAGATGTATCCACTTCATCTCTGTTAAGGGATGTCACGACACACAGGACAGGGAGGCTCTTCCCATTCAATACTTATGTTCCCTACAGCAGTATAGAAATAATGTGTGCAAGACTTCCTTGGTTCTTTCGCTGTGTTGCGTGATCTCAGGAAATCACCTCATTCCTTCATCAGCCCTCAATATCCTCCTCATGACTCTGTGACCCACCTGTGGCTACCCTATGCTCTCTCTCCGCTTCAGTTCGGGGATCCAAGCTCTCCAAGGGCAGAGCACATCTTCTTCATCGCTGGGGCCTTCTGCTCACCTGGGAAGACATCTCTGCACTCATTACAATTTCGTTCCTTGTGCCTAGGAAGAAAATGGAAGACAAAGGCACAGAATGGTACCCTAAAGTTCTCCAGGCCCCTGCCATGGCCTTCAGTCCTTGAATTTCTCTGTGCCTTTATTTCTTCTGACATCAAGTGGTTCTAGGCACTATCTTTTCCTAAGATATGCCTTTTTAAGAGGCTTTGTCTGTGCTTAAAGATTGCTCATATGTATGGTGGGGCTGCTGAAAGCAATTTTACATGTCCCAAAAGAGGATGTTTATTTAGGGACCTCCCTCCCATGGGAGGCAGGTGGCATTTTTAGACTTCTTCTCCTGCCCCACACAACAGCCCCACAGCAGGACATGGGTGCTGGCCCTCTCTTTACAAGACAGGAAGATGAGGAGAGGGGTCACATTCTTTTTTTTTTTTAATAGATTTTATTTATTATTTCCAGAAAGAGAGGAAGGGAGAGAGGCAGAGAGGGAGAGAGAAAAGAGGAAGTGAAACATCAATGTATGGTTGCCTTTCACCTGCCTCCAGCCACAGATCTGGCTGGAAACCTGGCTTGTAACCTGGTTATGTGCCCTGGCTGGGATTCAAACCAGTGACCTTTGGGTTTGCAGGCCAGTGCCTTATCCACTGTGCCACCAGCCAGGGTGGGGCCACATTCTTATGTGGAGAAGTCCAAATGCCCATGGAGTGCTAGAAGACAGGACCTAAGTGTGTGAAAGTGACCAAGTAAAACCCCTAGGATATGCCTGGCAGGAGCATATATAAGTTTCCTGATCTGCAACCAGGTTAGGACTGCACTCCCATGTGGAACCAACCCCCCTCACTCTCAACAATGACTTCACCTTGTATTTTTCAAATAAGCGAATAAACAGCTTCCCCCTTAAGTTTCATTTGGGGTCTCTCTGCCAGGGAAGAACAGTTTCCTCTCCTCATTAGAGGAAGCCTTCACACCTCTAATGCAAACCCCAATTTCTACCACCCACCCCTTTTCCTAACATTTCTTTTTTCCACATCTTAAAGCACAAAAATGCTTTTGCTTTGACCCTGCTATCTAAACTCATAATCTGCTTCCTAGCCCCACCTCAGTTCTGAAGTAGGTTCTCAAAGTTTCTTCCTGACACCAATGGACTTCCTGTTCCTTACTACCTTTTCCTTTTCCCTTCACACACCCCACCTACTGCCCTTGGGCATATCCATTGTTCCTGATCATTTTTCACCTCCACCTTTTTCGTTTCTTCTTACCCCTCTAACTTTTTTGTTGACTGCTGTGATGGCTGTCTCCTTCTGTTCATCTTCTAACTGTGGTTCCCCCCCCACACCCCCAATTTTGTTGGCACTTTTTTCTATCTGCTTGATTTCCACTCACTGCCGTAAGCTCACTTATTCAGCCAATCACTGCTTAGAAAAGATTTACAAGTCCTTATCTCTAGCCCTATTGCTCACTTGCACTGCCCATTTCCCACATTTCCAACTTTTTGCAAGCATTTCCCCATGGATATCCAGGCCACATCTTAGAATGAATAGCCCCAAACTGGACTCAGTACATCTACTGAACTCCAGACTCCCTCTCCTTTCCTTGTCTCACTTTTGTCAGCACAGGCTAAAACCTCAGAGTCCTTTTGATTTTTTTTTCAACAACTCTACTGAGATACAATCATGTATCATACATTTACATTCATCCATTTCAAGTGGCGTGGCTCAGTGGGTTGGCACTGGCCTGTGAACCTGAAGGTCGCTGGTTTGATTCCCAGTCAGAGCACATAACCAGGTTGCAAGCCAGGTCTCCAGCCAGGTCTGTAGCTGGAGGCAGGTGAAAGGCAACCACATATTGATGCTTCTCTCCCTTTCTTCCTTCCTCCCTGACCTTCTCTCTGAAAATAATGAATAAAATCTTTAAAAATATAAAAAAATAAAGTGATTTTGAGTGTAGCCACAAAACTTTGAAACTATCATCAAATCAGTTTTAGAATAGTTTACCCCCACTTAAAATAAATAAATAACTAACCAAACAAACAATCTTGTATTCATTAACAGTTATTACCTATTCTGCCCTCTCCACATCCCCTGGCAACCGCTAATGCACATTCTGTCTCTGGGTTTGTCATTTGACATTTCATATAAATAGAAACATACTACATATGATCTTTTGTGACTGGTTTCTTTCATTTAGCATGTTTTCAAAGTTCATCCATGTTGTGACATTTATGTATAAGTATTTTCACCCCTTTTTATAGCTGAATAATATTCCATTGTATAACTGTAACATGTAACACATGTTACACAGCTTGTGTATCCATTCATCGGTTGACAGGCTTTGGGTTGTTTCTACCTTTTGGCAGTTATGAATAATGCTGCTATGAACATTCATGTACGAGTTTTTGTGTGGACATATGTTTCAATTATCTTTAATATATAGTACACAGAAACAGAATTATAACTCCATGTTGAAGATTTAAGAACTACCAAATTATTTTTATTTTATTTTATTTACTTATTTTTAAAGATTTTACTCACTATCGCTAGAGAGAAGGGCAGGGAGGGAGGAAGTAAGGAAGAGAAACATCAATGTATGGTTACCTTTCACCTACCTCCAGCTATGGGCCTGGCTGGAGGCCTGACTTGCAACTTGGTTATGTATGTGCCCTGACTGGGAATTGAACCAGCAACCTTTATGTTCATAGGCCAATGCCTTTCCACTGAGCCACCAGCCAGGGCCCCAAAATATTTTTTAGAATGTCTGCACCATTTTATATTCCTACCAGCAGTACATAAGATTTCAATTCGACCCCATCCTTGTCAATAGTTACTATCTTTTTCATCATAGCCCTCCTACTAAGTATGAACTGGTATCTCATTGCAGTTTTGATTTGTATTTAAGTGATGGCTGATGACTAGTGTTGTTTAGTACCTTTTCATATGCTTATTTTCCATTTGTATATCTTCTTTACAGAAATGTCTAGTCAAATTATTTGCCTAATTTTTTTTTGTTTTTTTTTTTTAAAGATTTTATTTCATTATTTTTTAGAAAGAGGGGAAGGGAGAGAAGCAGAGAGGGAGAGAGACATCAATGTATGGTTGCCTTTCACCTGCGTCCAGCCACAGACCTGACTGGAGACCTGGTTTGCAACCTGGTTATGTGCCCTGGCTGGGGAATCAAACCTGCCACTTTTGGGTTCGCAGGCCGGCGCCTTATCCACTGTGCTACCAGCCAGGGCTTAATTTTAATTGGGTTAATTGTCTTTTTATTGTTGGTTCCAAGAGTTCTTTTTACATTATGGACATGTCCCTAATTAGATTACATAATTTGCAACTATTTTCTCCCAGTCTGTCTGTGGGTTGGTTGTCTTTTCACTTCTTCATGTTATCCTTTGAAGCACAAAACTTTAAATTTTGATTAAATTAATTTATTATTTTTTTCTTTTGTCACTTGTGCTCTTGGTATCTCTAAAAAAGTTTTGCCTAATCCAAAGTCATGAAGATTTAGTCTTATGTTTTCTTCTATGAGTTTTATAGTTTAACTGTTACATTTAGACATAGTCTATTTAGAGTAGATTTTTATCTATAGTATAAGGAAGATGCCCAACATCATTCTTTTCCATGTGGATATCCAGTTGTTCCAGCACCATTTGTCAAGAGGGATCTTTTTTAGATTTTCCTTTTGTTTTAGCTCATTCCAACCTATCATCAAGTTTTGCTTTTTTTTCCCCTTAAAATATCTATCAGCAGCCAGGTGCCAATTGAAATTTTCACTGTCTCACACCTAGATCACTGCACCTGCATCTATCCTTCCAAGCTCTCAGCAAGGTAACTCTTGTAGGGAAGGGAATTTAAGAAATGAAATTATTCCTATAATTCACCTGCTCCAGAACCTATAATAAATTCCTACTACATATAGCATTAAGGCCAAGATCCTCTTCTGACTTCTCTAACCTGGCCCCACCATGTCTACACCAGCAAATCAAAGATGTAAAGCTTGATCTTCCACCTTGGCTGGTAGCACAGTGGTACCAGCCTCGGAACCCAAAGGTCTCTGGTTCAATTCCCAGCCAGGGCATATAACCAGGTTACAAGCCAGGTCTCCACCCAGATCTGTGGCTGGAGGCAGGTGAAAGACAACCATACATTGATGTCACTTTCCCTCTCTACCCCTCTCCCTTCCTCTCTCTCTGGAAATAATAAATAAAATCTTTAAAAAAAAAAAAAAAAAAAAAAAAAAAAAACCTTGATCTTCCATGTTAATTTAGCTCCTCAATGCAAGGGGAGGTCCCTTTCCTTGCTGTCCTTCTCCCCTCAATCATTTTCCTTTCTACATGTCCCATTAAAATCCATATAGGTCCTTAAAGGCTCCTCCAAAACACAGCTCCTTGATAAATCTCCCTAACTCCTTTGGCCCTCAGCAGTGCTCTCCTTAGTTCCTGCTGCCCTTGTGCACTCTGTAGCACCAAACAATCACTGTGCAAATGACAGTGGTACACAGAATTGCACCCCACCACCCATTTCCAATGAGCATTTACTGAAAAGTTACTGAAGTTCACAGCACTATGGGGTATGACCCATTTCATGCAAATGCTGTTTCCTCCTGCCATCAAATGAAGAGTCGAATCCAATGAGATAAAAGGTCCTTCCAAATCTAAAATTCCACTCTTTCATCCCTGCTATATTAATTCAATTTTGAAGTTTTAAGTTTAAAATTAACTCCAGGTTTCCAGCAGAGGAAACTTTTCCAAAACTAAGCCAGCATTTTCCAAAGATCCCACTTTTATTTATTTATTTTTTTCTTTTGCCATTAAACACACTGGGCCTTATGATGGAGCTTCTGTTTAGGGTATCTGTGATTGGGTCTGCAGCTTAAACTATGAGACCTATTTGAAGCTCAAAGCTAATTTAGAGAGTATGACATTGCAACCCCTCTCCCCACCTCCACCATTAAAAAACAAC
Organism: Noctilio leporinus; assembly: GCA_004026585.1. Classification (NCBI taxonomy): domain Eukaryota; kingdom Metazoa; phylum Chordata; class Mammalia; order Chiroptera; family Noctilionidae; genus Noctilio; species Noctilio leporinus. Next base: position 92,466 of record PVIW01002401.1, read on the forward strand.
AATAACAAAAAAAAAAAAAAAAAACAAAAACCTTTCAAACTGAAGAGGCAAAGTTTGATCCCTTGGATGCTGAGAGCTGAAAACAATAGGAGCTTTCAGCTCTAGTACAGCTTCAAAAGGCTACTGAGTGACTGCTCTTCTGCTCTTAGAATACTTGGTTGCGGTGACTGAAGAACTCTACAAGCATCCTCCTATGTCTCAGTGCCCCGTTAGTCCCTTAATAAAGCAACGATTCTGTACTTACTGACTAGCAAATGCAGGAAACTGGGAGGTTGAGCCTTCAGCAGAGACGGAGTGAAGTTTGGGTGCTTAAGCAATACTGTGTTCTCAAGAGCCAATGAACTAAGACTTTGTTAAAATAACCTCAATAATGAGCAGGTTTTTTAAAAAAAATCAGTAGGAAATGGTTGGCTACATTGACTCCAAAGGCGGGATTCTCGGGTTGTGGCAATTCCCCGAGGCGTGGTACAAGGCTTGGTCCCCAAGTGGTAACCACCCCAGGGTTCGGAGCAAACACCTTTCCCCACGCCCCTCTGGGGTGGATCTCCGAGCAAGGAGCAGGTCCACCAATCGCTTGAGTGCCTCTGCGGGTTCACCTACCCACCTCTTTTCGCAGGCAGCCTCCACCCGCCGCTTAACTGCAGAGAAACCGCGTAGCAAACTTCCCACGTGGAAACCTGACGCTTCAGGAGCCGCGGCGTGCCTCTCCTCTGCGCTAGCAACCGCCTGGAGGCTGGTGTTCCACCTCCCTGAGGTGCGGCGGTTAAAGTTCGCTTCCAATTTGCCGCCCTCCCCACCCTGTAACCACCCTCCCCCACAACCTCCACCCTGGCCCTGGAGGACCTTGGAGGAGTTCCTGAGTCCACTGGTGCACAAACACACCCACCAACAAAAGAAAGCCCATTAAATCTTCCCCCCTGTGAACTCATGCCCCAACGGATGCCTCTTTGAACTGACCCCCGCCCCCATTCCTGCCGCCTCCGCAGCCCCTGCGCCGCTTGGGGTGCGCCGGCCCCCACCCCGGGGTTCACTCCCTACCGGCTGTGCACTTTTGCCTCATGCTTGGTCTTTGATGTCTCTTTACCGCATGGCAAGGAGGCCACACGGTTTCTTCCCCGCGGCTTTGTGCAACGCAAATGACGTTTGACCTTGATACCTGTATCTCTTGGTGATTGCCACAAATTTCTAAAATAAATATTGTACTTTGATCTCCTGGCACTGCATTGGATGCTGCGAACATTCCTTCATTAAGAATAAGTTTTTCAGGAGCACGAAATGCAAAGGGAAGCTAAATAGAACTTGTAAAAGTCTCTCCAAACTTCAGCTCCCGCCTAGGAGGGCTGGAATCCTGGAGGATTTTCACAAATGGAGATGAAGCCAAGAGCAAGGGTTTGGAACACTCGCCAGAGAGCCTGGCACGGTCCCGCCTGTCCTAAAGACTTTGCATATATACGTTGTGTTTTAAACCGACAAGCACTCCACAGGTGAGCACTACTATAATGTCCATTGTAGAATTGGGAAAATAAGGCACAAATAGGTTACCTCGCTTGTTAAATTACGAACTAGAACATGGAACCCTGGGTTCGGATTTTCAGAGTCCGGGCTCTTAACTTCTAAACCATCACTCTTTTTCTCCCTGCCGCCAAATGGCGATGGTTTAATTGGCCTAGTAGAGGCATCTTATAGAAGAAAAAAAGTTCTCTCCTATAACCAAGGAGATGTAAATTGGACTCTCTTGCCGTTTTGTTAAAATAGCGAACCAATTTGCCTTCCAGGCTGCTTTGCCCAACTTCCCGGAGACAGGGGAGGTCGAAGAGCTCAAATGATTGCTCAAGGAAACACCCTAAGGGACCAGAACCACTTGCCCAGCACGGACAGATGCCGGCGAGGCTGTGCGCCCCCAGGACCCCTTGGCCTCTCTGATTTGCCCAGGATTCTCAGGGACTCGACCGCCTGGACTTGAAATGGGGTAGGTCTGCCCGGCCTCGGAGCAAACACTAAGTCCTCTCCCCTTCACCTCCCTCAAAGCACCGGGAACTTATCTTCAGGAACCAGACCGTGTGGCCAAGCTAAGCGGCCACTGCTCAGCGTTCCCTGGGTGACATTTTGTAGAAGAGGAGGTGGGCTTGCGAGGACAGGGTGTGGGAAGAGCTCATCGTATTTGGGCCACGTGCGGCCCCTCTGTCTCAAGCAAGATGTTTCTTTTTCGCTGCCTGGCCCGTAGGCGCGGGGAAATGTGGGCCTGGTGGCGTAGTGTCCTGGCCCCTCGGTAAATGCAGAGGGCACCAGTATACTACAGCCCAGACTCCGAATCAGAAGCCCTTGGAGTTGTCACCCGGTCCTTCCTCTCCTGTCAATCCCGACCCTGGTGCGGTCCCTGGGAAGACGATGCAGGGCAGCGCTGGTTGGCTCAGAAGATCCCTGCACCGCCCGCGGCTCGAAAGAGAGGACCCCTTGTCGGCGGGGAGGCCGGATGTGGAGGCCAGTAGGCCAGGCACAGGAGACCCCTGAGCCGCGCTGCCAGCGGGCAGCCTCAAAAGCTGTTTCCGACCCCTAATCCTCTCCGGTCCTGTGGGAACCCCGCAGCGCTCCGCCTGCCTCTTCATCTTTCCCCGGTCCGCCGTGAAGCGTGGGGATCCCGCTGTCCCTACAGCCCCTCTAGAACCCGCTTTGCGCTCCTGGCTGGAGGATGGCAGGTGTCCAACTGTCCAGGACTGGGCATGGAGGGCCAGTGAGGGTTTGGAGGGGACACACCCTGGGAGCATTTCCCAGACTTGGGAACGCCCGAAGAACGCCCACCCCACTCCAGAAGAAGTTTCTTTTCTTTCCGAAGGTGATGAGAACAACAGCCTTTCTTTAAGATTAGAGGACTACTTGTCCTGGTAAGTGCTAAAGTAGTTTGTTAATAACAAAAGGCTTCCTCGGCCCAGCCTTACTTTTCTCAAGTAATTCCCAGGTAGGTCTGTGCGGCCTGCAGGAGGTCCACACAAGCCAGGCGGGGCTCAGGGAGTGAAAATGCCAGCACTGCTGGGGGCTTTCTGTGGGGCCTAACAGCCATCAGCCGCCTCCTCTGCGCGGTCCATGGCTGCCGGCCTGGACAAAGAAGAGTGAGAGCACAGCATTTCTTCCCTCGGGTGTGTCTCCTGGGTTGCTTTGGATGTCTTGCCAAGCTCGGCTTTGGGAGGAAATGCAGCAGCACGGGTGCTTTTCTCAGGCTCACTATTGGCAAAAGTTGTGCCCGGAGAAAACTTTGAGGTCGCCAGCAGGAACGTCACAAGAGAGCCCCAGCCAGTAGCTTGTCAGGCTAGCGGCCCTGAAGCGTGCGCGCCACCCACTGCCGCCCTGGGCGGCAGTCCGGCTCCGCCCCGGGTCACAGCCTGGCAGGCTGTTTCGCCGCTACAGCAAGGGGGGCACGCGGCAAGCGGGCGAGGTGTGTCCCATGCCCCGCCCCGGGAATTCCCTCGGTTCTTGGTGCGCACAAGCTGTTGCGGTGCGGGGTGTGTAAGCACCGGGGAGGGGCGAATTGCTCTCATCTCTCTCTGGAAGTCCGCGCTTGGAAGCCGAAGGCAGATTTCTCTGGAGATAACAAAGACACTTTGTCACTTTGGGTGCTGCCTCGGTGCAAATCTTTAATTGCGAGGGAATGGGGGAGGGGGTACAGTGTCTCAAGCAACCAAGCCCGGGTCTCCAGGCGGCAAGGCCCCCTTTGATCAGGAAAATCCAATTATTTGTGTATATACATTTCCCACATAGTGATTACTTCATTAATTGTCCCGCCTTTATCTCCTCCCTTCCCATCCCCCCTAATAATCAGTTCTTTTATCCAGACCAACAAACACACCATAGGAGCTTTGTGGATTCAAAGGATTTGCTTTCGCTTCTGAAAGAGCCGCTATTCTTTGATGATTGGGTAGCGGCAAACTTCAAAGCCATAAATCTTCCCTCTGACTGGCTGGCGGCCCAGCAAAGTCCTTATCAAATTCTTGGAGGTGATCCTGAAGCGCTCAGACCGCGCGCAGGGCGAGCGAGCAGGGTGCGGTGAGGGGCGCAGGCAGGGAGGGCCCCAGCTCGCATAGCTGCGCCTGCGAGGGACTCTGGGCGGCTGTCCGTCCTCGCCTTCTGGTCTCCATGCCTCGGCTGCGCCCTGGTCGGCAGCCAACCGCCTGCAAACTCGAGCCATGACCGCCGTTGCTGTCCTCCGGAACGACTCGCTGCAGGCCTTTCTCCAGGTCAGCTGGGCTCGAAGGGCGGAGAGGGGAAGGTGGGAAGGGTCCCGTCTCGATCTCTCCTGGTACTCTCTGCACCCTAAATCTCAAAGAGAGCCTTGTTCAGGGGATGCTACAGGAGTCAGACTTAGGGGTGCCCATGCCAACTTCACACCTTAGTGTCAAGAATCAGGCCTTTGGGGGAGGGACAGGCGGGTCCTGGGAGGGTGCAGGGGTGTGTTTGGCTGAGAATGGCCTGGAGCTTACCCAGCTGGGCCCTCCTGCCGATTTCAGCATGGGGTGGGTGGGGAGGAGCCCGAGAGCAGCCTGGAAACAACTTAAAAGATGAGAGGGACGGCGGAAGGGCAGTCCGGCTGTGGGTGTTTTCTGGCCCTTTTCGACCCTGGAGCCGGGATTATCCAGTCGGATCTTTCTCCTCTCCCACTTTGTGCCTGGTTCCTCGAAGATCGGGTAGAGTGTCTGAACCAAGTGCAGTAGTTTGGGAGGAAGCGCTTGTGTGCTCTGTGTGCAGGTAGTGCCGGCACCAAAAGTTTCCCGGGACTGGTGGGTGCGTGAGTGGGGTGCGGGGGAGGGGCAGTAAGACGGGGGAGGGGCAGTGGTATAATAGCTGGCGTGGGGGTAACGGGCTGGTCCGCAGACGTGCTTGGAGCGTTAACCTTTTGTCTCTTCTCCGCCCTCCCCCGCTGCCGCCCATGCAGGACCGCACCCCCAGCGCCTCCCCGGACTTGGGCAAGCACTCACCCCTGGCGCTGCTAGCCGCCACCTGTAGCCGTATCGGCCAGCCGGGCGCTTCAGCGCCCCCGGACTTCCTGCAGGTGCCCTACGACCCAGCGCTGGGCTCACCCTCCAGACTTTTTCACCCGTGGACCGCCGACATGCCAGCGCACTCGCCGGGCGCGCTGCCGCCCCCACACCCCAGCCTTGGGCTGACGCCGCAGAAACCTCACCTGCAGCCCTCCTACGGGGCGGCGCACGAGCTGCCACTCACCCCCCCTGCTGACCCCTCGTACCCCTATGAGTTCTCACCGGTCAAGATGCTGCCCTCCAGCATGGCCGCGCTACCCGCCAGCTGCGCGCCTGCCTACGTGCCCTACGCAGCGCAGGCCGCACTGCCCCCCGGCTACTCCAACTTGCTGCCCCCACCGCCACCGCCACCGCCACCACCTCCCACGTGCCGTCAGCTGTCCCCCAACCCGGCCCCCGATGACCTTCCGTGGTGGAGTATCCCGCAGGCCGGCTCCGGCCCGGGGACCTCCGGGATTGCGGGGGGCAGCCTGCCGGGCGCCTGTACCACCGGGCCCCACGCACCCCGCTTCCCAGCGTCAGCAGCCGCCGCAGCCGCCGCCGCCGCCGCGGCCCTACAGCGGGGCCTGGTGCTGGGCCCGTCGGACTTTGCGCAGTACCAGAGCCAGATAGCGGCGCTGCTGCAGACCAAGGCCCCCCTGGCGGCCACGGCCAGGAGGTGCCGCCGCTGCCGCTGCCCCAACTGCCAGGCGGCGGGCGGCGCCCCCGAGGCAGAGCCGGGCAAGAAGAAGCAGCACGTGTGCCACGTGCCGGGCTGCGGCAAGGTGTACGGCAAGACGTCGCACCTGAAGGCGCACCTGCGCTGGCACACGGGCGAGCGGCCCTTCATATGCAACTGGCTCTTCTGCGGTAAGAGCTTCACGCGCTCCGACGAGCTGCAGCGGCACCTGCGGACTCACACGGGCGAGAAGCGCTTCTCCTGCCCGGAGTGCGGGAAGCGCTTCATGCGCAGCGACCACCTCGCCAAACACGTCAAGACACACCAGAATAAGAAGCCCAAAGCTGCTGACGCTGGGGTAAAGCGGGAGGACGTGCGGGACCTGTGAGCCCAGCTGGGATGACTCTGGAGGCCTTTCCCACCTCGGACTCCCCAGCACCTCTTTGAGGAGGTTCTGGGGGCCAAAGAGCTGGCTGAGGGGAGACCCAAGAGAGGCTCTTGGCTCTTTCTGTTGTCTGTCTCCAGCTCCCAGCTTCCCTAGCCCTGGCTGTGGGCTGGCACCCTGTGCCCAGGAGCAGGGGAGGTAGGGTTGGGAGTTCTGCGGAAGGGCGGTTTTAATCTCTCAACCATTCCCACCTTCTGAGAGACCCACCCTGGGCTGACCTTGTATATAGGAAAGGCTGCTGAATTAAAGCGGAAGAACCCTGGCAGAATTGAAATAGTGCTGGTTTTTGTTTTTTGTTTTTTGTTTTTTTTTTTTTTAAGGCATTGTACAGGTTATTTAATAGCTTTGTTGAAGAATAATTATAATTAAACATTAATAAAAATGTTACTTTTGTCCTCAGCTCCATGCAGAGCTACAGCATGAAATGTCTATGTAAAACAATCAGCAGTTGCAGCGTGAAAATAAATACGTTAACTCTGAACTCCGGGGTCACCTCTGGAAGACCCTGCTGAGCCGGTCTCATTTGATCTTTTATTCTTCCGGAAGGCATTACAAAGTGGTCAGGTTTCACCAGGAATTTGGAGGTTCCTGGAGGCTACTTGCGCTGGAGGCTTCTTTGGTGGAAGGTGCTGGTGAAGTGTGTTGGGTGCAAAGAAGGAGGACGTAAGTAGGGCAGGGTCATGGTAAAGAAGATAGGGCAAAATTTTCCATCCACACCCTGAGTTTCTTATGTGGCCTTCGGACTTGACCAGAGACTTCTGAGCTTCTCTTAGAAGTTTGAACGTTGCCGCACGTACAACACAGGGTCTTTTTATCTGGTGAATTCCCTGTTTCCATTTGTTGCTACTCCAGAGGCGGAAGTCACACTGCAGCTTCGCTTGCTCCTGGCTGCGGGTATGCTGGTGTCTGGAGAGGTCCTAGCCACTCAAGGATCTATTCACAGATGAAATTTGGGAGAGTTACAGAGAAGCTGAGGGTCCTTGTTCAGGTTGGTCTCTGCCCAGGAAAGAGGCATCACTCCTGCATTTCAGCCCCGTCATGGTATATACAACACTGCTTTGCTTGTTTTCATCTTAATCCGTTTGTTTGCAAATCTTAAGGCCTGTTGCACAATAGCCACTTAGAGGTTTCTGCCTAGGCCTGTAAATTTAGTTCCATTTTGTGTCATGGGGTTTTATTTATTTTTAATTATTGAAGTAGATTAAGATTTTCTCAGGGAGGGGCCAGGAATATTCATTGAAGCGTCTCTCCTGACTCTAAAAATTGAAGTTTTAAAGTTTACAAGTGTTCTTTAGAATGCCTCAATTTAGCTGCTCCGAGATGTTTCCTAATATTTGAGTTTTAAAACCTGAACCTGAAACCTTAATCTTCTGTTTAAAATGAGCAAAGAACAGAAATGTTTTAAATTTTGTTAATATTAAGCCAGCATCATTAATGTCAAATTTTGGTGGAAAACTGAATAATCTTCTCATGGTAGTGGAAGTGTGTATAAAGTGATAGGATTTCACAGTTCACAAACTGCTGTCATCTTGGGTTTGGTTTGAAGTGAAGGCTAAATTTTTTAAAGCTGTAAGTGTTGTACTTAAAACTTAATGTGTTAAGTACAACACAAACAACATCAATGAGATTAAAATTATAATACTAAGAAACGGCATTTTTATCCTATTTACTTGGGACAAGGTAGTAAGTTAAGGTTAGAATCATTGTGAAAATATGGCTTAGAACCAGTTACTCTCATTAGAGATTTTGAACTATTTAATGATAAAATAGATTATGAGTCTTCAGGGTTCTTGACCAGAGAAGGGAAGTTTGGGTTAGCTAAATTTTCAAGAATATGGCAGTTTTGTGACCAATAGGAATAAGAAAGATGCTAGAGGCTAATATTAATATATATTTAACTGTGTAATCTTAATCTAAATCAAGATTCTTGAGAATCATTTCTATGAAGAGTTACAGAAACTCTCACATCTGAACCATGTCCTGGGATCAGCTTCAGAGCCAGAAATGGTTTTTTGGCAGATTGGGAAATATGAATCCTTGTTAGAGACTCAGAAAAGTTGAAGTGATCCTTTCATGAGAAAGAAAATGCTCTTGATAGAGTAAGAAAAATGGCAATTTTGAAATGAGTCTACTAGCTATTACTGCCAGCTGTGAACATTTAATATCCAAACAGATGAAGTGTTGACAATAGTTTCCTTATAAATTTAACTTCATAGTTATTAAAAGAAAAAATACATAAATGTATAAAATTTAGTATGTAAATAGGTGAGGTGTTGAAGAGTTTTCTTTATGACTTTGATAAGAGAAATCAGGTGAAGTATATGAAATTAATTAAAAATACAGTATAATTAATTTTTAAAAGCAGAATAAAGTCATTTGATGGTATGACTTCCTTATGTTTTCATTTAATTGAAAATGCAAATTTAAAGAAGTATGATAAAAGTACAGTCTCTAAACAAACTTTGCATAACTGACTATTCCTTGCTGTATCACTGCAAAATCTGTGTTCCAATTACTTTAGAAAAGTTTGCCATTGTCCAAGTGGAAGCCAGAAAGCCACAATAATGTGATACTGTCCAAGTGTAGGAAAGTATTTCATAGTTACATTGAAAAGTTAATAAATGCTCAAAAATACAACTTTGAGTATGCAGAATGTATTCAATTATATGTTGTTAAAATTTACAACTGCCACTGCACCCTTTGTTTCATAAAACTGCAAATTATTTTGAAATAAATCAATATGCAAGAAGTATGCATAAATGATGGATTTAAGCACATTTCACTTCACATTAAAAGCAGTTTAAAAGCAAATTATTATATATAAACTAAGATTTACATTTGGAGTTTTGCTGATACCAAAAAAAGACAGTTTGGGCTACCAGCTGTATTCAAGCTTTACTTAAGCACCCAGTTCAATTAAGTTTTAAAAACTAATTGAGGAAAATAGGTTAACAATGGCCTCAAATGTCAATAGACATTTTACATTTTTTAAGCAACTGTTTTAATAGTGTGCAAATGTAACGTGGTGTTATATTTTAGAATATTCTGAAATTAGTGTGATATAATTATTTAAAAGTTAACATTCAATTAATAAATGAGCCATTTTTTACCAAGACCGTAGAAACATGGAGAACTTGAGTTAATCAGTAATTTGGAATTGTGTGTTAACACTCCATAGTTTTTTGCTTTTTACAAAGGAAAATTGTGCAAATTTACCTTTGGCTGACCACTAATTTGTAATAGTGCTGGTAGTAAATGAAAGTAAATTATGTTAAAGAAAATACCACTATATTATTCACTATTATGTGAGTCTTTTCTAGTTTTTGGATAGAGTTCAACATTACCATTATATTGTATATATTGTGATACAATTTTTTTGCCATAATTCAATCAAATAAGACATACCAATTTTTAAAATTAATCTTGATGAGTATGCTTATTGCAGAAATGTATCTAAAACAATGTTTACAAAAAGGGCAGTTTTTCACCCCAGTTTGCACCATGTTTCTATTCTAATACTCGAGTTTTTAAGTAATCAGTTTAAAGCAGCATCTCCCATGTTTTCCATTACTTTGGTTCTGCTATGAGAGTTTCACAGAATGTTGCTAGGGTCATAGCTATGACATCAAATTCTTTTAAACACCTTCTAAGTCGTGAGAGCTCTAAAGTTGTAAACCACTTCACTCACATCAGCATATTACATTAAATATTGACAAATTGAGGTAAATATCTCACTGGGAAATAGTCTGCTGTGGAATCAGAGTTAACCCTTAAGCTTTGTTTTACAGTAAATGTAATTAAGGTTTTCTAACATCTCAAACAGCGGCACTCAGAACAAAACATATTAATGTTCTATTACATATCATTTGGTTTGCATGATGGAGGGGAACATCAAAAGTTTGACACCTAAGGCAACTTTAAAATGAATATATATGTCCCAACAGTTTGATAAACTAAGGGAATATAGATAGAAAGATGAATGTTAGTAATGAGATACATATTTAGATTAATACACCAAAAGGGCATATTTCATTATTGGGCTACTATAATGGCAACCTGATTAATGTGGCATTCAACATATGTAAACAATATATTTTCCTTTGACTCACATTTTTGCATAAAGATGTTTGTGTCAATTATTAGATTATTTTAAAACGTATCTGCCGTTTAACAAATTAGGGACAATGTAAAATAACTTACATAATATTTCTTACTATAGCAAATAAATGATAGCATTTAACAAAGATGTAATTAAACATGTGTGGACCATCACAACTTTTTGTGATAGTTTCAGTTTTGTTTTGTTTTGGTTTGGTTTTTTACCACTACAGCTTACTACCAGTTGAAGGTTTGCATATGATTATTGGTATTCTAGATATTTTCATTCTGACATTTTGATAATTTATCCTAGTTTTACATACTTTTCCTTTCATGTCTTTCATGATTACGCTGAAGCATAATCCCCAGTGGGGTATTTGACACTTCATACTTCAGTCCTAGCAGGTGATGTACAGTAGTTTCTGCACACTACCTAATAAACTATATTAGATATTTTGGTTGCCTACCTAATACCAAAATTCAATTTAGGGGAAACAATTTAGTTTCTAATTTGATACATGAAAAATATGCAGCTTTCACTTTTCGGAAAGTTGTTTAATCAATATGGAGATTCAATCACCATATTATAAAATGGAAGTTTGGTTTCCAGCAAAACTATCTAATTTTTGTATTACCTGTCAAACTTTTGATATCAAAAATATACTAAAATATTCTAAAGTCTAAGGCAGTAGCTAGATGTCACTTGATTTTTAAATACAAAGTTAAATCATTCGGTCATATGGGTGCTTTCTAATTATTTTGTGTTTAGCATAATCTAAAACACGGATGGAAAACATCTGGTCCTCAGCTTAATTTCATCCAATTTACAAGGCAAGTATCAAAGCTAAATCCTCATTTATGTTTATAGTTGGGAAAATGTGTCTAATTTGAAAAGTATTTGGTGGCAGTTTCCTAAAACTCTACATAAGGTACCATGAAAGTTTATTTCTCATTTCTATCTATGGGAGTTTTATATTTTGTGCACTGTTTTCCTTTTCCATTCTGTATGTCTCTTTACTTGTGGGTCACAAATGTCTTCTATATATCCATGTTCACCTCTACCATGGAAACTCATGTTATGCGTCTTTCTCCCTTTCTTGATGTATTTATGCCCATTAATTGATTTTGCAGAATGTGACAGGATTCTAAACTCTAGTTATTTTAAATGTCATATTTTTAATACACATCTATATCCCTTGTTCTAAATTTTACATGTTAATTAAATTTATAGTTCTGTTTGTAGATTAACGTTATATATATATATTTTTGGTACATACATGGCTGGTGTTTACTGTGGATTTGTGAACATTGGTGAGAAAAATACTCCCATCACAATTGAAATTTTTAAAATAAGATAGAGGATTATAGTTTGAGGTAATCTCAAGTTGGATACCCTTAATAAAAAGCATACCCCCCAAAAGGTAGATGATCTAAACTATAAACATAGCCCTTTATTGAGCTAAAGTTTTAAGCTAGCGGGTGTGAACTAAGACCTGTAAGCATTTAACTATTTGTATTCCTTAAGGTGATTTTTTTTTTTAACCCTTAAGGTGATTTCTTATCTCTGAAAGCTTTTCTTGTCCAGAGATCCTTGATAAAGTCCATGTCATTTTTCCATAATAATGCAGATAACTACCAAGAAGTCATTGTGGTAACAAATTTTGTACTGAGCCTGGGTTTGGAGTAGAAAGTTGCTGCATTTTCTAAGGAGAAAGCACTCCCTCTATCAATCAGGATTCAGGCTTGTCTGTGTGGCCTGAACGGCTGGTCGCTGGCAACTGAGGGCTGTTGCTGCTTGATTCTGCAGTGAAGAGATCCAGAAGTAGTGAAAAGAAAAACAGGTCACGGGGAATAACATGACCCTGAGGAATAACAGACACCTGGAGTATTCTGTTTAGGTGGCCATTTGTAAAGGAGTTGAAATAGAGCCATTGGATGGAAGTTGAAGGAAAAGATTTAAGCACTTTTGGAAGCTGGAATGATCCCCCTGGGGAGGAAAGACCCCCTCACCCCAGCTTAATTTGTGTTTTTAAAACCAAAGGTGAGTATGAAGGTTACCATGTAGAGGAGATGCTTAACTGAGATCTTAACTGAGGACATTTGAACTTAGATGATCTTTATGGTCTCTTCCAAAGCTGAAATGTTTCCAATCTAAAACTTGCAAATCAAAAAATTCCAATACATTTTATTATATCTACTAAAGAAGCAATAGCAGCATGAATATTCCTGACATTCTGGCATCTGATTTTAGAAATCCAGCTTTTGAAAATATGGTTTGTTCTCTTTTTTTCCCCTTATTTATTTACCTATCTTTTTACATTTATCCATTGTTTTCAGAGAGAAGAGCCAGGAGAGAGGAAGAAAGGGAGAGAAACATCAATGTATGGTTGCCTTTCACCTGCCTCCAGCTACAGATCTGGCTGGAGACCTGGCTTGCAACTTGGTTATGTGCCCTGGCTGGGAATCAAACCAGTGACCTTTGGGTTTGCAGGCCGGCACCTATCCACTGTGCCACCAGCCAGGGCAAGTGTCAGTCTTTATAAGTGCTGAACTGTTATGCCTAACCCCACATTCTGTTTCACAGTTAAATGATAGGATTGAAAACTGTATATAACTTTGCAATAATTAAGTAGATTTAGTTTGATTTACAAACTTTGGCCTAGTTAAGTTTAAGGAAACCATTCTTTCCTGATATCCTCAAAGTCAAGTTGAGATATACAATTAAGGATATGTGAACTGCATACTTAACTTAATACTTGTTATAATTATTAGATGTAAAAAACTAGGTACAAAACAAATTAAAAGCATATGCACATAACTAAATTTAACTGACCAAATATGTATCTACAAGATATAAAGTACAATGAGGATTCAAAAGTGAATACAATCCCTCAGAGAGTTGGCCATCGTAAAGGAAATAGACATGCACACAAATTAATGTAATACAGGCCTAACTAAAAAGCAATGAACAAAATTTCTATAAAAGGACAAGGAAAGAAAAAATACATCTGGTAAAACAATGATAAACTATTTTATACCATAAGTAGGTCTTCTGCTTTCAAAAACAACCCACAGACTTCACCTGCAGCGATCAGAATTCAATTAGGTTTTTACCTGCAGCAGAGAGTTTTCAAGAAACTGTGGGCCCAGACCAGCAGCAGCATTAGTACCACTTGGGAACATGTTAGAAATGCAAATTTTGGGGTCCAGTTCCAAGCTCCTAAACCCTAGGAGTGGGACTCAGCAATCTGTGTTTTAATAAGTGATTCTGATGCACACTACAGTTTGAGAAACACTGGTTTAGGAAGTAGCATATTAATAACGTGTAAGATTAACATATGGGAAAAAAGCATATTCTGGCCTAAAACACTTCTAACAAGTTACTTTGGGGAAATGGAGAATTTCTAGACGACTTGGCTGAAATCCTTCACCCAACTGAGAAGATCAATTGAAAATCTTCTGACTCCCAATGGGAAGAAAGCAATAGTCTTAATTAGTGACTTTTACATGCATGTTATACAATTATACAAAGAATTACCCTTTTTTTGTATTTAATGCACACAGGAGGTGAACCTTTTTGAATCATAAATCATAGTTTATATGTTAGTAGAATTTTCCCCGTAAAATGGAACATTCGGCTAACTGAGTAGTTTTATTTTTTAGTGTCATTAGTAAATATTTTAGAGCATTTATACGTATACACCACTAAGAATGAAACACACTCCATGCTGCAGAAATGCAATAATGACACTTCCAAAATGCAAGCACAGTTGATTCAAGTCCCTGGTTTGCTGAAATAACTATTTAAAACTGCTAAGAGAGAAATGCAGAGTCCTGGGGCTTCTCTATAGAGGCCAAACTTCACTTCCTCTGGTTTCACCATAGTCCTCACCAGCTCATTATCTTTTCCACCAAATCTTTCTTGCTCAAGGTGCTTCTCAGGGCTGTTTCTCAAACTGGAATATGATTTTGTAAAATTTCTTTGATAAACAGCTTATTTCTGATCATTGGAACTATAGAAAGCCTCGAGGAATTACCAGTACCAGGGCAGCTTGTTATATAAATGATAGTAGTGCCTTAATTATTTCCAGGCCTTTCTGCCTCTAGGTTTAACCAGTCATGAATCTGGGGTACTTCAAGAGGACCCATAGTGAACGGCAACATGAAGCTAGCTTGATGCTAACTATGGCATATTTCCAGAGTTCCCCAGAACACTTAGAGGTAATGGGAGCTCTCATGACCAAATAAATCTCCCCAACCAGAATGTTTAGAAATAGAATTGAACACTCTGGAGTTGGCAGAGACCTTAAAAACCATTCAGTCTGACCCTCCGGTTTAACAGAAGAGGAAACTGAGGGCATGCTTGATCAATAAAGCAGTCCTTATCCATGATGCATTGAAGAGTAAGCACCCTCAATGGAAACTCAGCCTAGCAAGCAAAGGAGAAATGGTGGAGGGTCAGAAAGAGTGGGACAAGAGACAGGAAATAGTATCAAAAGAAACTTTGGCCCCAGATGCCAAAGGACTGCTTTTTCATGAGCATGAAAAAGACCTCGGATGCTTATGTAAATGCAAGCTCCCCGGCTACATTCCTAACCAAACCTTCCTGGGTTGCCTACCAGCTGGCCTTTTATATAGGAGAGAAATAAACCATTTAGTTTAAGCCATTGTTATTTGGCATCTGTTACAGTAACTTAACTAGTAAATCACACAATGCTTCTAGAAACAGTTATTAGCAGCGCTCCTGCTGAGCCTTCCTGTGGCAGCTGTGAATTACAGCCCTTTAAAAGATTACATGGTGTCACCTTTCCACCTCCTCCCTAGGCTGTGTCCGCTGGAGTCCTCAAATGAGTTCTCACTCCTGGACGGGCTCCCTCTTAGGATGCTGCTGTGGAAGATGCCACCTCTGCCTTCCAGCTTTGCCCATGCTCAGGTATTCAGAAGACCTCATGCATTCAGTGATTCATTTATTTCTGTACTTCTCCTGTAGCAGTACTTGCTTTTGACACCAGGGACACAGCAGTGAACAGAACAGGTAAGCTTTATGTTCTCAAGAGGCTGACATTCAAGTAGGGCAGTGAAGATACAATATAACCAAATAAATAAGATAAGTTCAGGGAATTATAAAATGAAACAGCAACCTGAAATTTATCTGTATGTGCTCTGTAAGGTCACACAGGCCATGGTAACTAGCCTCAAAGATGGCCCCCGATAATCCTTGTCTCAACTGCCTCCGACTGAAAGAGACATTATTTCCACCCACATTCTTTTGGTAAGAGTTAGTCCCATGAACACACCTAGATGCATGGTGAATGGGAAGTACAGAAAGCACAGGGACACTTGTTGAATACTAAGTGTTCTGCCAACATACCCATAAAAACTCAGATAAATAACTAAATGTAAGGTAGAAAATAAAAGGGCTACTTCATCCTCACTCCTCATAAATAACTACTGTTAACATTTTGGTTCATTCGTTCAAGCAAAATATCTTTATTGATCTCCTGCCATGAGCCCAGTCCTATCTTACATGCCAAATGAGCTGGATGTAGTTAGTTCCTAACCTCATGTGGCTTCCAGTTTGAGCATGTGTCTCCCTGCTGGGTTTGTAAACTGCCTCCACCACACAGTGCTATGCGGTTTCCAGCAAACAAAACTCCCAAAGACTCAGTTTCCTCTTTTGCAAAATGGATATAATCATAGGTCTTAATTTATAGGATTGTTGTAGCAATTAATTTGATAATACACATTAAATGACTTAAAACAAGCACTCAAAACATCTATCACTATATGTATAATACAAATATTTGTTTCTATTTAAATAGTCTTGCACTGCAGTACTTATGTGCAACTATTCTATAGTTTACTTCTTGTACCTTTTCAGTAAGGTTCCTTTGTTCATTTTAAAACATAGATGAGCCCTGACTAGTGTGGCTCAGTGGATTGAGAGCTAGCCTGGGAACCAAAAGGTCACCAGTTCGATTCCCAGGCAGGACACATGCCTGGAGTTGCAGGCCAGGTTCCCAGTTGAGAGTATGTGAGAGGTAACCACACATTAATGTTTCTCTCCCTCTCATTCTTCCCTCTCTCTAAAAATAAACCAATAAAGTATTTAAATAGGTAAATAAACATAGAGGATGCAGCTCACCATTTTCATTGCTCTATGATATTCTATTCTCCGCATCCTAATATATTTGGCTGAGAGATGGGTAGACATAGGGTCTATAAATGGGCATATGCAAAGTTACTAATGAACTCATTTTTCTGGACAGTGGATCCAAAATTTAGTTATATTCTGAAAGAATTCATAACCCAAAAGCAGAACTGTGATTTAAATGGATCAGTTCTTGCCTTGATCATGCAATTTCACCCTTTTGTGCTCCAGTCTCTGTATCTGTGTGTTTAGTTAAATCACCCCTTTCTTTCCTGGAAATGCGAAAGCTTTCTGGAAAATACAGACAGAAACATAAACAAAGAACCAAAACCAACAGTTTTATTAGGTTTAAACCCAATGGTTCCGTTTTATTTCCGGCTCCTAAATGGAACAGGACTGCCCAGCTCCACACTTTTTTGTTAAGGAACTCAACAAACCCCAAGTGCCTTCCTAGCTCAGGCTTTAAAAATCCGAGTTTATGCACTGTCTTCATAAGGCCTCTTTCTTTTCCTCTATGTAGTGTGTCCTCAATGTACATTCTAAAGCACCACTCTTGAGAAGATGCATATGTTTTAGTAAACACTTGTAGAGTACCCTTTAGGGGTGCCCTCAACCCTATAATTTGATGTTGCTATCTAGTCTAAATTTGTGATTTTTAAAAATGTACTCTTTGAATACCAGTGATTTTTTACATTGGTTTTAGAGAAAGAGATAAACGTTGATTTTTGTTGTGCCATTTATTAATGCATTCATTTGTTGATTCTTGCATGTGCCCTGATCGGGGAATCGAACCTGCAACCTTGGTGTATCAGAGCGATGCTCTAACCGACTGAGCAACCCAGCCAGGGCTGAATACCAGTGATTTTTATATTCTTTAAAAGGGAAAATTCAACTACCCATTTTGATTTGGGGAAATTTCCACTCTGAGATCCACTCAGAGGCACAAAGGCCTAGATGGTCACAGACAAATCACTTTACTTCTTTGAGATCACTTTCTCCATTTATAAATGGGTGGGAGATAAAGAGGTTTCCTAATGTAATTCCTCTGAATCCCTAGTGATTGATGAGTTGTCTTAGGAATCTCCTTGTTGATTGGGCAGTCTGCTTCTGTTTCATATCCTAAGATTCTCTGATAGCCACCAACCAACTGGATGATCCCTTCCACTTCTGCTATGAGTGATCGGTACCTGGTGAATTACAAGCATAATCCATTGCCTTTCAGAACCACTGGTTGATAAAGTTTCAATGCACAATTTTGAAAATGGAAAAGAGAGGAAAACAGTAGAGTGAGAGAAAGCACAGGGAGGAGAAGGAGTGAGACAAGGGGAGATTGGGAAAGGAAGAAACAGGTTGGCCAGCCTAGTAATGTGACCCATGTATTAGAAGGCTTCCTCTTTAGGCAGGCCCATGGGGAGCTTTCAACTTAAAGGTTTACCCAAAGTCAAAGAGGGCTGGAACTCCAGTGAAGATTCTGTCCCTGGCAGAACAGCGAATGCTATTCCAATTCATAGGAGACTGCCATGCATGGTTGACACATTTATATGTATGGAAGAGAAATCCAAGCTCTTGATCTGTTACCAACTAATGGCATGAGTTTATATGAGTCATGTAACTATGAGGGTCAGTTTCTTTATCTACAAAATGATAGAGTAGGACTGGATGATCTCTTGAGGTGCTTTCCTGCTTGAAAATGGTGTGATTCTTATTATCAACACTTGTGTATATAGCCCAGTGCTCCAGTTTTTCTGTTACTACATAGAACCACCCTAACATTTAATACCATACAATAACAACCATTGTATTATGTATGCTCCCGTGTTCTGTGGGACAGGAATTCACATAGGACACAACAAGGGTAGCTTGTGTCACAAAGTCTTTGATCTCAGTTGGGAATGACTCAGGTAGGTATGACTCAAATGCTTTTGGAGATTGTCTCACTAACCTGCCTGGTGCCTGAGTTGAAAGACTTGAAGTTTGACCTAAGAAAATTCTTCAAACAGAGCACTTGATCTCTTCATATGACTTGGGTTTTACAAACATGGCAACTGTGTTCCCAGAGGAAATATCTTGAGATTGGCCATCCATCCCAGTAGGGGATTTCAAAACAAGCAGAAGCTACACGGCCTTTTCAGACCCAGCCTTAGAAGTCCCTGGATAGTAATAATTCTTTTTTTTTTTTTTTAGCAACCAGCCCTGCTGACCTTTTTAAATTTTTTTTAAAAAAGATTTTATTTATTATTTCCAGAGAGAGGGGAAGAGAGAGAGGCAGAGAGATAGAGAGACATCAATGTATGGTTGCTTTTCACATGCCTCCAGCTAAGGACCTGGCTGGAGACCTGGCTTCCAACCTGGTTATGTGCCCTGGCTGGGGATCGAACCAGCGACCTTTGGGTTCGCAGGCCAGCACCTTACCTACTGAGCCACCAGCCAGGGCCTAATTCTATATTTTATTTGTGAGTACATGGATGTCACAAAGATAGTGACAATATTTATATTTAAATACAAATATTCTATATTTAAGCAAATCACTGAGGTTCAAGAGAAGGAAAAGTAGAAAGGCAGATTAATTGTTGGGAGCTTAGCAAACTCACATTGCCAAAGAGCCATCTCTGCTGCCATTTTTGGAAAAGGACGATGTGTCGCAGCCTATACTCTGACAATGACAGTTCACATCCCTTCCATGGGCAAAACAACTCCACCCCTCCCTCAAGATCCCCAAAGTCTTAATTCCGAGTCCATGATCTTGTTCTTTAGTCAGGTGTTGGTGCTGATAAGTTTTCTCAGGTAGGGCCCCATTAGTACAATCCCTTGCAATTTGAAGACCTGTATATTTAACAGACAAGCGGTATCTTAAGTTTGTTAAAGTGCCTATTATCTGTGGGAAAGGGATCCTGGGGAGCAATCAGAAATCTTCCTGAGGCCAAAGTTGCAGCATTGGCTTTATCTTTACTGAGACTTTGTCTTCCTGACTACACCCTAGATCTGACCTTTGCACCGAGGACCTTCCTCGCTTTGAGAATGCTTTGCTGACTAGAAAGACTGACTTGAGCCTTCCTCTAAACTTTGCTGGAAAATTGAATCGTTCCTCTTTCTCTAGCCATATTTTATCACCAGTAACTAAAATAAACTAGTTGGCTCTCTTAGCTTTTTGCCAGGAAATCTTAGCCAAATCTTCTTTCATTTGGTATATTTTCTATTTTTCTTGTTACTGAAGGTGACAGTGTTGATAAACATTTTGCTACTACTTAGCAAGTTCCCCTTATTTCCACCCTCCAAGTGTACTGTCCTCCTCTTCCTAACCTTCACTGACAGTGTTCTCAAGGCCACTTGGCCTTGAGAGATTGCATATGCAAACAGATAATAGACAGAAAATGTATAAAAATGGAACTGTGACCCACAGTGCTGCAACCAGCCTAAGAAACCATCCCATTATATACAGTTACCAGCCCAGGAAGCCCATCTCCTCTAAGTTAGATTTGGATGAAGCCAGACTACTACCTTTAGCAACAATCCAGGAAACAAGACCTCCCATAGCAATTAATCCAAGACCAGATTAATAATTAACAATGGATGGTTTCCCTAATTTTTATACCTGCTTTAACTTAGGACAAACCACAGGAAGCCAAGTATGCACCCTAACCAATCACATTGGGCATCCTACTTCTAGTTCACCCACCTATGGCTTCCCCAGCACCCTCCAATCAGAGCACACATAATGTCTTCCCTTTTCTCCACTGTAAAACTACCCCACTCCTCTCCCTCTTCTGTGCTCCTATCAAAACGCAAGTGATGGTGGCTGATTCCCTTGCTATAGTATAGCAAATTCTAAATAGCCTTTGATTTTTTGCATTGATTGGTCTTCCTTTATTTCCACAATCTTCTTCCTGCTATCGAGTCAAAAGCCAGTGATTCATGTTTTTGTTTTCTGTTATGGAAGAATCCCACTTCCAGGTACCAAATTCTGTTCTGGTTACCTGTTGCTGCATGAAAACTACCCCAAAACTTAGAAGCATAAAACAACAGTTATCTTATTCTCACAGATTGGGTCAGGAATTCAGACAGGGCAAACAAGATACCTTGTCTCTGCTCCACAAAGTCAGGAGCCTTGGCTGGGAAAACTGGGGAAGGGACTCACCCATCACATGGACTGATGCCTGAGCTGGGGTGACTTAAAGACTGGGCTCAGCTGGGTTTGGCAACCATAGACTTGGGCTTTTCACAGCATGGTGACTGGGCTCTGTGGGGGAGTATCCCGGGAGGCGTGGCCAGACAATGAATATCATAGAAAGAAAGGTGGAAGCTGTGCATCCTTCTTAATCTAGCCTTCGAAGTCATGTTCGTGTCCTGACTGGTGCAGCTTGGTTGTTTGGGTGTCATCCCTTGAAGCGAAAGGTCACTGGTTCAATAAATCCTGAGTTCAATTCCTGATTGGGGCACATGTCTGGGTTTCAGGTTAGGTGCCTGGTCAGGGTGCTTGTGACAGACAACCATTAGATGTTTCACACATCAATGTTTCTCTTCATCTCTTCCTTCTCCCTTTCCCTCTCCCTAAAAATAAATATGTAAAATTTTTGTTAAGTCACATTTGTTGGTTCGAGAGAGTCTCTAAGGCTAACCTAGATTCAAAGGGAGGGAATCAGACTTGCCTCTCACTGGGAGTGACGAAGTGCCTCTGCACAGGTACAGGATGAATGGCAGATGACATGGGAGCCATTTTTAATAACTATGACTTGCCACTCCAGGCCACTACCTTTGTGACATCCACCTACTCATTCATTCCTATATTACTTACTTTTCTTTCTTTCAAAAAGAAATTGAAAACCTCCTGTTGCAGCTGGAAGATGGATTGGTGGGTATGGGGAAAAACACAAAGGAAGCTGGTTGATCTCAAGTGACCAATTAAATCTGAGCTTTTGGTTCCACCTCAGAAGGTCATCAGGCCATATACCCAGATCTGCCAAAGGGGCTGGGTGACACCACACCTGAGTGTATAGGAGGGTTCATTCTCCAGACAGCAAATTTTGATCAAGACTCAGAAGATTTAGGGACATCGCTGACACCTTTTCGCTTCTTCTGATGGATTGTTCTAGGCACAATATTTCCAGACAGCCCATCCAAAGAGGCCCTTTTTTGACTAAGTGGTCACCTGCTGAGGAACCAATAGCCAGTGCAGTAATTCATCACCTTGTATTTGCTACCAGTCCTTCCCTGACTGTTTTCCTCTCACTCTAGCAGAGCTCAGATCCTACCTCTTAATAAAGTATTAAGCCTTAAGCATTGCCTCAGGTTCTGTTTTCAGGCTAAGACATATATTGCCAATACAATCTATTGACTTACAGCTATGTTAACATTATCAGTCATATCTTTCTCCCGTATCCTTACAGCTAATTCATTGTTCTTAGCTCTATTATGCTTATACTTTCATTTTGTGCTGATAACTACTATTTTCCCCAACTGTCAGCGAGAGTACTTCTTGGCTCTGATATTTTGCAGGATGAAGATCCTGGTTTTCCTTCCCTTCTTTTCACTTCTCCTCCCCTTTCACCTCCAAACCTCCACATGATACTTGTACATCCTTAGGGTTGGTAGCATTTACATCCTGTTCTGTAATCATAACTATCTTTTATTATTTTTCTAAGTGCTGATTCTCAACTTGAAAGTCAACATACAGTGCATATACTATGATAACTACCCATGAATGATCAATGTTTATTGAGGGTTTGCTATATTGCAGACACCGTTCTCTAGGCCCTAGGGGTAAACCAATGAAAAAACAAACACAAATCCTTGCTTCCATTTCGTAGGGAGACCATCGATAAACAAGATAAACATGTAAAGTGTATAGTATGACAGATCTGAAAAGCATTAAGAAGGAAATAGAGCAAGGAAAGAATAAGAAGAGTCAAACTAACCAGCTGAAATTTTAGGTAGTCTTTCAGGCAAGGCTTCACGGAGAAGGTAACCTTAAGGAAGTGAGGGAGCAAGACAGTCATCTGGGCAAAGGGAGTTGCAAGTATAGGTCTTAAGATAGGAGGATGCTTACTGTGTTTGAACAAGAGCAAGGAGGCTTACGTAGCGGAAGCAGATTGACCAGGGGACAGACATGGAGGGTACCAAAGAAGGAGATGTGATGTGGAGACATATCTAGGGCCCTAAAAGTCCCAGCAAGGACTTAGGAGGCTTTTACTATAGGAGAGATGAAAAACTTTTGAGAGGATTTAGAGCCAGGGTTGATGAGATCTAACATACATTCTAATACAATCGCTCTGGACATTGTGTTGATAAGAAGTTGAAGGAGGCAAGGGAGGAAAACTAGTTAGGAGAATGTTGAAATAATCTAAGGGGTGGTCAGATGGCTTGAAGCAGTGGTAGCATGGAGTACATGAGGAGTGGTCAGGATCTGGATGTATTTTGAAGGTCAAACCAACATGACTGGTGAAGAGTTAGATGCGGGAGAACAACTGGAATCAAGAATGACTATGTTTATTGCCCTGAGTACTTGTTAGCATGGAGCGGTCACATGAACACCCAGGGAAGCCAGTAGAAAGAGCTTAAAACAGCAATAATTATCATCACTCATGGTTTTCCTCTATTAAGAATTAGATAGGCTTTGGCTGAGCAGTTCTTGTTTAAGGTCTGTTGATGAAACTTTCCAGTTTTAACTTTGAAAGCACTAAGTCCTGGGAAACCCTTCCCAAAGATGCAAAAAATTCTGGGTTTCAATGATGGGTGCCGAATTTGGAAGCAGGAGGGTACAAAACTCATACAGTGACTACACAAACAAAGCAGGGAAGAAAAGCAGTGCTGTTTTGGGTGTCAAATGGATAAACGTACACTGTCTGCCTTAGTAGTCACTGTCGCTGACTTTCCCCTGACCACTGATGGGAGCAACCATGATCTGCGATTCACATTAGTTAGTGGGTTACGTGCTGTTGCATCAATTTGAGTGATGTTAGTGTGCAACTTCAGTGAATGATCACGGTGTTAACAGTCCACGTTTGACTTGGACTGTGGATTAACTGTTGTGCTTTCTATTAAGATTATTGTGGCCATCTTGAATAATCAGGATGGATCCCCATCCAAACTTTGGTTCAGATGTTGAAATTGATGCACACACCATGAGGCTATGGAAGGTTATATACGTATATAACTCAGGTCCCTGGGGAGAACAGGGAAAAGAGACTGGCATGGAGTTTTTCCTGTGGTAAGAGGACAGGAGGTTGGGGTGAGGGTTCCCAGTATGGGTAGGAGCTTGTGTGGTTTGAATCTCCCATGGGCCCCAAAGGAGAGATCACAGCTTGCTTACCCAGATGCAGTGCAGCAGGAAGAAGGAAGGATGACGCTTGAATCAGTTGGTGGTCAAATATTAAAAATAGTCAGCCCTGGCTGGTGGCACAGTGGATAAGGTGCCAACCTGCGAACCTAAAGGTTGCTGGTTTGATTCCCAGCCAGGGCAACATAACCAGGTTGCAAGCCAGGTCTCTAGCCAGATCTGTAACTGAAGGCAGGTGAAAGGCAACCATACATTGATGTTTCTCTCCCTCTCTGCTTCCATCCCTTCTCCTCTCTCTGAAAAATAATAAATACAATCTTTAAAGAAAAGTTTTTTTTTTTAATTAAAAAAATAGAGTCAGAGTGCTTCTTTTATTACAGAGATGGTGCTCAGTTAACTTTTAACATTGTGAATATCATGACAGTATTTTTCTAAAAGTTTAGATCATGCAAATGAGAACTGGGATATCACAAACGTGACTCAGCTCTAACTGGAAAAGGAGGCTAAATGACTGGTTTTTGAATGACAGAAGGAAGAACACAAACAAATGGATTATGTGGGTACATAACCAAACAGACTATGCTGGACAATGTGCAGAAAGTAATCCTGGATTGGGCATGGCAGAAAAGGAGATTGTGAAAACACATATAAAGACTGAACCTCACAAGATTTCTAAATCAATCAAAAAATGTTTGTCTCCCAAAGACACCAATGTTCAGTTGAAAATAATGCAGGATTATTTTACACATACCATACTAACAAACACACATTATTTTATCATTCCTCTTATGGTTCTATGGAATTGAGTAAAGTTATGTTGACTGATTTACAGTTTGGCACTAAACTGTGCTGTGGGGAAATTCAAAAACAGATGTGCTGGCCTCTGTGAGGTTCCTGGGGCTGCCATAACAAAGAACCACAAACAGGTGGCCTAAAGCAACAATTATTTCCTCACAGTTCTGGAGACTAGAAGTCTGAAATCAAGTCATCAGCAGGGTCACGCTCCCTCTGAGGTTCTAGGGAAGAAGCTGTCTCACACTCCCTCCTAGTTTCTTATGGCTCTGGCAATCACTGTTAGTTTTTATTATTATAGGTAATATCTGTGTATTTATTACTACTATATTTGCTTTTAAATATCTTATATTTATGTATCTTAAAATATACAATAACATAGCCTATCAAATTTAAACATCCAATAGAGAGTTTTAAATGAGGTAAAATAAATGGCAGATCAAAGAACAAGAAGAAAATTACTGAAGTGTTGCTATATTTTCTCATGCGTGTTATTTATTTAATTAGTCCTGCTATGAATGACTTCTATTGCCATTGTTATTGTCCTGTTGTTTATTTAAATAATAGCATTATATTCTGGCTGGTGTGGATCAGAGGATTGGTCCCGGCCTGCGAACCCAAAGGTTGCTGGTTCAATTCCCCAGCCAGGGCACATAACCAGGTTGCAAGCCAGGTCTCCAGACAGGTCCCCAGCTGGAGGCAGGTGAAAGGCAACCATACATTGATGCTTCTCTCCTTTTCTTCCTCCCTCCCTGCTCTTCTCTCTGAAAATGATGAATAAGATATAAAAAGCATAATACACCAGAAATGTTGCATTTTCTTGCATCTTCAACATTAAAATGGCTGCCAAAAATTCACCAATTTTCATGTTTTTGTAAAATGCATGTTGATACGACAGCTGTCACAATACAATTTAACAAAATTGTTTCAAGTGAAGCTAAAGCCAACAAAGCACTACTAGAGCCATCATATGGCGAAAACTAAACAAACCTTTTGGTTAACTCAATAAAATAGGTACTAATTACATTATTTAATAATGTACACCCAATCTGAGATAAATCAGATAAAAGTTTTACCTATAACTTTTATCTGATGTATCTTTTAAAAATTAGTTCCCAAAAAGCATCATTGTTATTAACTTACACTGATTTGCTATTTGCATTTTCAGTTTCTAGTTCATAGCATGGCCGTAAGGATAAATACTGAGAATAGCTTTTTAAAAATATTACACATGATTAAATGAATTTAGAAAGCTATTTTTTAGCATTCTTTTTTTTTTTTTTTTAACCAATCCTCTTTGTACTCTTGAATTCTCTCCAATAATGTTCTATGTTCTTGACAACAGTCTAGGGTTAGAAGAGGTTAGGTCTTTCAACAAAGTCTGTCCTTACTTTCACCACCTCATTCAATGTAAGTCAAAATACCCTATTTCTAATGCTGAGTAGACTTAGAGCAGAGAAAAAAAAGAAATCCAATATATTATATATATATATTTTTTTTTAATTATATTTTATTGATTATGCTATTACAGCTGTTCCAATTTTCTTCCCTTTACCCCTTTCCATCCAGTATTCCCCCTTCCCTCTAGCAATCCCCTCTTAGTTCATGTCCATGGGTCATGCACATAGGATCTTTGGCTTCACCTTTTCCTATATGAGTTTAACCTCCCCTTTGTCTATTTTGTTCCTACCAATTATGCTTCTTGATCCCTGCATTATTTTTCCCTTTCTCTCTCCCAGCTGATAACTCCCCATATGGGCCACATACCTAAGATTCTGTTCTTGTTCTGGTTGTTTGCTTAGTTTGTTTTGGTTTTTCACACTCAGTTGTTGATAGCTGTGAGTTTATTGTCATTTTAATGTTCATAGTTTTGATGTTTTTCTTAAATAAGTCCCTTTAACATTTCATATTAATAGCTTGGTGATGATGAACTCCTTTAGTGTTACCTTGTCTGGGAAGCACTTTATCTGCCCTTCCATTCTAACTGATAGCTTTGCTGGATAAAGTAACCTTGTTTGTAGGTCCTTGCTTTTCATCACTTTGAATACTTCTTGCCATCCCCTTCTTACCTGCAAAGTTTCTTTTGAGAAATCAGCTGATAGTCTTATGGGAACTCCTTTGTAGGCAACTCTGCTTTTCTCTTGCTACCTTTAAGATTCTTTATCTTTAACCTTTGGCATTTTAATTATGATGTGTGTTGGTGTGGTCCTCTTTAGGTCCAGCTTATTTGGTACTCTGCTTTCTGAATTTGTATGTCTATTTCCTTCTCCAAATTAGGAAATTTTTTGGTCATTATTGTTTCAAATAAATTTTCAATTTCTTACTGTTCCTCTTCTTCTTCTGGTACTCTTTTGATCCAGATGTTGGTATGTTTAAAGTTGTCCCAGAGGTTCCTAATCTTCTTCTTTTTTTTTTCTTTCAATTCTTGTTTCTTCCTTCTGTTCTGGGTGAAATTTTATTTTTTTCCCCTTGTTCCAAATTGCTGATTTGAATCCCAGCTTACTTCCCATCACTGTTGGTTCTCTGTATATTTTTCTTTATTTTACTTTGTATAATATTTACTTCTTCCTTTATTTTGTGGCCATGCTCAATCATTTCTATGAGCATCCTGATCACCAGTGTTTTGAACCTTTGCATCTGATAGGTTGGATGTCTGTATTTCATTTAGTTCTTGTTCTGGGGTTTTGTTCTGTTCTTTCATTTGGGTCATATTTCTTTGCTGCCTCAATTGACAGCCTCCCTGTGTTTGTTTCTGTGTATTGAGTAGAGCTACTTTGACTCTGTATCTTGGTAGTGTGGCCTAATGTAGCAGGTGTCCTGTGGTGTCCTGTAGTGTCCAGTGGCACAGCCTCCCCAATCACCCAAGCTGGGTACTGAAGGGGTGACCCTCATGTGGCTGAGAACACCCTCCCCTTGTAATTGAACCTTGTTCCTATTGGCAGATCAATGGGAGGAAATTACTCAGGCCATTCAGCAGCAAGGACTGGCTGTGACCACTGACCACCAACATCCGCTCTTCTTGGAGGGTCAGCTGTGCAGGAGCAGGGCGGTAGTGCTCCAACAGTGACAACAGTCACTGGGTGCACCAGCCTTGGGGTTTCTGGGTGATGCGGTCCAGTGGGGTCAGCCTCCACCTGTGTTTTGCCTGAGGCATCCTGCCTGAACTATAAAGCAATCTGAGATGGCTATTACTTGTGTTGGACTTGGACATTCCTAGTTGAAGCCAAGCTGTGAGTCTAGGCTGGCTGCTGCTAGTGTGGGGCCTGAGGCTCACTGAGGCAGCTGTTACTTGTTTGATAGGAGTTAGGAAGTTGTGAAGCCTGAGCCAGCTGCTTTTCATATGGAAAAGCAGCTCGGGTGGGCCAGTAAGTTGGGTGGGGCAGAGTCTCTGGGGATCTCCAAACAGTGTCAGCTAGGTTGATGAAGTATCAGATATGGCACCAGCCTGCTGGCTCTGTGGGGGTGGGGTTTAGAAAGGAGACAATGGCCCCTGCTCACCTTGGGTCAGACATTTTAGTTTCTCCCTATAAAACAGTGATGCCTTTCAAGCGGCTACCCTGAAGTTGGAGCTCAGAGGGAGTGAGTCTGAGTAGGTGAGTCCGTGTGGGGGTTGTTTAAGATGAGCTGCTTGGGGCTCCAGCCGTTACTTCCACTGACCCAATCCCTACTGTTTTTTGCAGCCAGAAGTAGTGAGGACTTAATCTCCCTGGTACTGGAACCCTGGGCTGGGGTGGGGGTGCTGGTGTGGGGCTGGGACTCCTCACTCCTCACACCTCCTGAATTTTTATCCACCACACATGGGTGTGGGACCAGCTTGTTCCACATCTGTGCCCCTCCTTCCAGTCTGAATGGATGTGGTTTCTTTAATTCCATAGTTGTCAGACTTCCATTCAACTCGATTTCTGATGTGATGGTTTTCTATATTTTAGTTGTAATTTTGATGTGGTTGTGCAAAGAGGTGAACCATGTCTGCCTATGCCGCCATCTTGACCAGAAATCTCCCAAGATATATTTTGTTCCATCACAAAAAAGAGCTGCCCTTTGGCTTGGGCCATGAAGTTTACTTAATATCATGAGGTCACCACTGGATTTCAGATGGGTGAAAGGTACACTCTTCTTTCACAAAGTGAGAGGAGATGCAGTAAAATTTTAGAAAGGAGTCCACACAGATGTGAGAACCTGGTAGCTGATTCCCTTAATTTATTTTTTGGAATGTAACCATCCTTTAAAGACCACTGGTGTAGGAGAGAGGGAGAGCAGATAGACTAAGGACATGTGGTTTAGTGATACATTGATGACCACCTTGAGGTTAACCATTTGAACTTAAAATGAAACTAGTCATTTCTAGTGTTTTCCTTTAGTCACAGTCTGCTGGGCTAATACAGACATGAAGAAGGTAAAGAACTAGATTTTACCAGGATTATGGATTTAACCAAGCAAGTGGTTTTGAGAATTTAAAGATGAGAAAGAGAGGAAACATAATAACAGTGCACTACTAGGTCCCACAGTAATACAGTTTTTAGCTTCTGACTCATCATACCCTCTAAGTAAATATAGTGGGATGGTTGCTAATCTACTCCCATTCTCTCTGTTGTGGAGTTAGACATGTGTTATTCTTACTATCTTAATAAATACACTGAGAGGAAGAAGTGGTAAACACAGGTGCCTATTTTGTCATCTTGAGCAAAAAGTTCTTAAACTATAGTTTGAAAGATCATTCTGTCTCTTAGAGATTGAATTTGGGGAGGAGATAAGAGTAGATTAGTAGTGACATTAGGAAACATTTTTAGTGATCCAAGGAAAGGGTGCTGGTAGCTTGGTCTAAAGTGGTAGGAATGGAAATGGAGAATGGCACATAGTGTGGAGAATTATTCAGGACTTACATCTGGCTTGTGTTATGGAATGGAAATGGGAAATAAAAAAAGAAAGATTTGTTCAACCTTCTAGTTAATGGTTATATTCACTAAGATAGGGAACACTGAAACAGAAATAATTCTTGTGGAAGGTCATTAATGTAGTTTTAGAGCTATTGAACTTGAAATATTATTGACATATCCAAGTAAGAGGTCAAGCAGTCATATGCTATATGAATTTAGAGGTGAGTCTGAGAGGGAGACATATGTTAGGGAGACACTGATGGTATATTAATAGACAATTATCCAAGTAAAGGGATGAAATCTGTTAGGAAATGAATATAGCATGAAAAGCAAAGAGGGTAGCAATACAATATATAATAAAATAATGAGTACATATTTCTCTCGTCCTGGTTTGCATGACCTTTTACATGATTTTGTCTCTCATTAAGAGGTGGAGTTTCTTTCTCCCACCTCTTAAGTCTGGACCAGCCTTGTGACTTGCTTTGACCAGTAGAATATGGTAAAAGTAACATTGTGGGGATCTGAGCCTAGATGTTGCGAGGTCTTGCAGCTCCGCTCTTACTCTTGAGACTGCTACATAATGAAGCCTAGATGAGCCAGCCTTCTTGAGAGTAAATGATCATGGGAAGGACAGCCATCACTAAGCACCATACTTACAGGTAAGGTTGTTTAATTTAAGATCACCCAGGTCACAGTTTGTCACCAGATAACTGTAACTGCCATAGGTAAGAGCAGCAGGGACTCCAGCCAAGCCAAATTCAACTTGCTGACCATGAGAATCATGAACAAATGAAATACTTGCTGTTGTTAAGCCATTAAGTTTTGAGATGCAGTAATAAACCACTGATGTAGGAGCCCAGGGAAGAGTCTTAAGAAACTTATATTTTAAATATTAGATAGAGAAACAAGCTGGGAAGGAAGGAAGGAACGGTGGGAGGAAGGAAGGAAGTGAGGGAGGGAGGGAAAGTTGTAGCCAGAGAAAGGGTGGAAGAAAACCAGAGAGATGATGTCACAGCAACAAGAAATTAACACACTGAAGTCAAGGAGTGTTTCAAGAATGTGGCAATGCCAACAGTGTCAAATAAGGCTGAAAGGGTAAATAAGATCAGATGAAAAATTCTTATTTTATTTAATAACATGAAGGTATGGCCACAGTGACATGTGGGGCAAAGGGAAATTTTTTAAGTTCTGTTTTAGACCACTTGAGATGACTGTGGACTATCTAAGGAAGTGTATGTTCTTCATGTAGTTAGACTATATGAGCCTGAAGCTCCGTGTAAAGTTTAACTCCAGTAGGCCTATTGGTGATCAAATGTGGACATGACTCCAGGAAGACCATGTAAAGTGGATGGCAAGAGGATCTTGGGGTACACCAAGATGTTAGAGGGTGGGCATAGGCAGACACACCACAAAGAAGCCCATGAATTAGAAGTACTGGGAGGAAGAGGTTCCCAAAACCTTTTTTAAAGAAGTTTTAAAAAGCAGTGAAAAGTCTACATATGGTGCCAGGTGGGTACTAGGCTTATCAAAAGAATCACTTCATAAGGTATATAACTGCACACTATGGTATACCCCTGAATCTAATATTATATTGAGTGTCAACTGTAATTGAAAATAAAAGAGGGGTTAGGGGTGAGAAGTATGTCAAATGCAGCAGAGGGCTTAATAAAGCAAGCAGTAGAAGGTCCTCCCCTTCAATCCTACACCAGTTGCCTGGGGAAACTTTTTAGCAGCACCTTTGCAAAGCCAGCAAAGGTGTGCTGAGCGATGGCTGAAAACTGGAATACGGTGCCGACATGTAAAAAGAGTCCGTGCAGAGAAGAGAAGGAGGGCACTTTCCAGTGCCAAGTGTTTTCGGTATTTTTATTGATTTTGTTTTGTTTTAAGGCTATGTGACTTGAGGCTTGTTTAGTAATTGAGGGGAAAGAAATAGTAAAAGAAAACCAAAAAGAAAAAAAAAAAAAAGAGGATTATATTCTAACAGGATATTTTTTCCTAACATTTCTTTTCAAGCTTCCATGAAAAATCCTTCTACTTGTACTTAGTTTTTTCATGCTGACCCTTTATCTCGATATAGTTAGTTAAAGTTTCCAGGTGTGTTTGCTTCTTCCATTACAACTTTCGGTTAGCTGATTCCCGATTAAGTTGGGGACTGACAGGACATTTTTCTCACTTGGTGCTAGCCTCAAATCATGGAGGAGGCATCTAGTGTTCCAACAGTTCTCCAATGACCCCAGGAAAGAAGTGAAATTTTCTGTTCAAATAAATTTGAGAAAGGCAATACACTAAAATTCCCCCTCTGAGAGACTGACCAAGTATGTTAACATATTAAAGCCTCTGAGAGATCCCAGTTAAATAACAAAATTCCGTTTAAAAGTTCACAAACTCATTTTCTCCTAGGGATGCTTTTTTCTCTACATATTATTAACATGCCAGAAGAACTTCCCCTTAACATCAGTTTAGGAAACTCTGCTATAGCAAACTGATTCTACCTATGTTCTGAGAACTGCTGGATTTTTTAAAATATTTTATTTTATTATTTTCAGAGAGAGGGGAAGGGAGAGAGACATCAATGTATGGTTGCCTTTCATCTGCCTCCAGCTAGGACCTGGCTGGAGAACTGGCTTGCAACCTGGTTCCGTGCCCTGGCTGGGAATCGAACTAGTGACCTTTGGGTTTGCAGGCCAGCACCCTATCCACTGCGCCACCAGCCAGGGCAGAACTGTTAGATTTTTAAATAGAGAGGTTTTCCATCTTACCCCTGCATTCAGGATGCATGTTACCTCCAGGTCTTGGAGCCCTCCCTACACCATGAAGATTAATGGGGACCACCAATTACCTTGGGGACCTCTTTATCCTGCCCTGACCAGAGCAACTAACAAAAAATGAGGATAAAGATGATTGAGGCAAAGGTTAGCAAGAAATAACATCTTTAATTAAGGCCAACAAAAATGCCCACTGTGTGAAAGGAATGACAATTTATTCCTTCCTGGAAGGATGTGAGTTCAAGACAGGATCAAAATATCTCCTTAGATGTCTGGAGGAGGCAGTCAACTCAACCATAGACACTTTAATAAGATAACTTGAGATAGTAATACTTTTGAAATTCTGATAAAATAACATGATGTAATAATGCCCATAGAAACGGGTGATCTTCATTATCGGTCAATAAAGAAAATGGTGAGACATGGACAACAGGTGGGATTGACTTTGGGGGAAATGGGTGGGTGAGGAGGGGGACAGAGGGGAGCAAAAAGAGGATGGATGTAATACAACAATAAAATTTAAATAAAAAGAAAGAAAATGGTGAAACACAAATATGTCACTGTGGCAGTGTTATTAGAGAAACCCTGGTTCTTCTCACCAGTGTAGTAAAGAATTATTAATCTGCGATTATTATTATTAGCATGCATGCAACATTTATTAATGAATAGGGGAGCAAAACCAAGAGTGGCCAAAGGCCAGGGTGGCAAGCTTGCCCTAGAGTGTCCAGAGGTTGGGGGCCCCAAGGGCCAAGGGCACCAAGAAACTGAGTCCTTTGTTCTGAGGACTAATATAGTTGGCAGGATGGGGGTAAAGAAGCTACATATTGATTGACAGGTAAAGTGCTTGCTTCCCAGGAGCGGGGCATGGTTACCCAAAGGTGTTCATGGGCTTCTTCCTTTAGGCACTGCGGCTCCTTTCCTGACTTCCAGGCCTTGGGATGTAAATGATTTCTAAGGCTTTCCTTCCCAGACAGTGGAAAGGACACCTACAATTCCAAGAACTTTCCTTTTCCCGTACTAACATAGTGTTTCTTGTGATGTTGAAACACCTGGCAATATTGTTAGACCAGGCCCAGGACTGTGAGCAGGTGAGACATGCCTTCCTCTGCTTCTAGCCTCCTGTAACAGCAGTGTGCTGTCTCCAGTATTACTCAGAGGACAATGGGAGTCAGCGTGGTCTCAGCAGGAACCCTGATGGATCTAGCTTGAACTGGCAGCCAACCTCCTCTCCCTTCCTACCTTATCAAAGGCACAACCAACCTTTCCTTTTAAAGACTGTGCATATATATATATATATATATATATATGTATTTAAATTCATCCACATACCAAGAATTGAAAGACAATCATTTATGTGAAGCCTAAAATAACAATGTTTTGGCTCCAGGCTCCCTCTACTGTCTCTAAAATAATAAATAAACATTTTATGGCACTCCCCTGACTAGATGCCAGAATTTAGGAAAGTCAAATCAATACAATCTTGTATAATAATAAGAGAAATTGTTAGTATAATAATCAGGAAGTTTAATATTTGAAGAAAGTTCAAAAATCATTAACTAGTTAATGATATAGAAAGAACCACATGAAGTTGTCATTTGACTATTTTTAATCCACATATGGCAATTTCATATGCTTCAACCTTATATATATTTAATTGTTAAACAATAGTAGGGAGGGTGTGTATGTGCTGGGAGTAGTTATTACTTTTAATAAATAATCTATATTATGCAATTCCCTAAATACAATGGTTAATTTAAATGATATTTCTTGGCCAAAATTAACTACAGTGTTTGTCAGTGCCATATAGGAATGTGTATATTATAACTTGGGTTTGAAAGTTAAAAAGTGTGAAGATACAAAATATTTCACACAGGAAGGTAAATGAAAGAAATGTAGAAAAGTCATATGTTTACAAGAGGAAAGCTAGAAATAAAATAGTTGACATTTTAACTCTGAGAGGAGGAAGTAGGGCAATTTGCATAGACTTCAAACAATCTCACACTATTGAGAAAATCTGCAAATCCTGGAAAGAATTAGAGATAAAAGCCAAAGTCAATACACTTCAACCACCCTTGATGTTTCACAGTCACTAAAGGAGAAAGCATCTTCTGGGTAAGTTCACACTTTGCACAAAATAAATATTAAGTCTGTTGGCATTTTTCCAAAAGTTAATATTTTACAGTTCAGAATTTAAGTTTGCCTTTGAACCATAAAAAATCTATATCCTTTTTTGAAATTGGTTCCATAGTCTTTGGAATTCAGTCTAAGAATGAAAGATGCTATCAAAAATTTATTTATAAAGATGTTCATCAAAACCTTACATTTAGTTACTGTTCACCACTTCAGTCTTATGCCTAGCATAGCACCTACTATACAGTAATAACGCAATAAATATTCTTGAAAGAGTTAATTATAGGAGAAAACTTGGAACTTTCCAAATTGCTGACTGGTTGAATATTATAGGTAAATTATAGTTTATACATATCACATAATATACAAGTATGACCATTAAAACAGTATGAAGACTTCTTAAGATTTTATTCATTATTTTAGAGAGAAGGGCATAGAGGGAGGAAGAAAGGGAGAGAAGCATCAATGTACGGCTGCCTTTCACCTGCCTCCAGCTGGGGACCTGGCTGGAGACCTGGCTTGCAACCTGGTTATGTGCCCTGACTGGGGAATCAAACCAGCAACCTTTGGGTTCGCAGGCCAGTGACTATACACTGAGTATTCTGAAGACTTTTAAAACACATTGGGGAAATGTTAAGAAAAAGGGGAGATAACAATGTGTATGCTATCTAATATGAATCTTATAAGTACATACTGACACAATAATAGGAAAATTATTGAATTTTTTTCATGAGCATGTATTGCTTTTATAATCAGAACTCTAAATGTTATTTAAACATTTTTTATGATGCTCTGCTAGCGTGCAAATATGTAATAAAGATTTATCATTAAAAACCATGGAGTTTACTAAAAGATACTTTTTGTAGGGTAATTCAATATTTGTAAAACAGTGTTTGGCTTTCCCCCATGATTTTGTTAGAATAAACCCTCTCTAGACAGATACTTTTAGTAATTTATTTGGTGGCCTGAATACATGATACAGATGAAATTGTACTCTATCTACTTTTGGGTATTCTATCAATAAGTTCTGAACTAAAGTTACTGAGATAGTGAATTATTTCTGAAATTATACAAAGATGAAATGTGTTTTTTCATCAGTGAGAAATAAAATAACCATCCTGCATTCAAATAGGTATTGGGACAGTCACTTGACCTAAATGATCTTTAATCCTTACAGCTCCCCTTTATTCATATATATAATATTATATTAGAAGTACTAAGAATAGCTAAATTATTAATCAGTTATCATGTGCCAGGCTCTGTATCAGGGGACTATTTTCTCTCATTTCATGTTTTGTGCTATTGGGGCAGGTAGTGTATATTATCCCAACTTTGCACTTGAAGACCCTGAGACCCAAGGTGGAAGCCAGATGTAACCACCCTTCTATGGGTTGGGGCAAATGCCTGGGTTGCAGGCTAGGTCCTGGATGGGGGGAATGTGAGAGGCAGCTACACAAGATATTTCTATCCCTAGTTCTCCCTCCCTTCCCCTTTCTCTAAAAATAAATAAAATATTTAAAAAAACAAAACCCTACCATTCTGGCTTTATTCATTTGCCTCCTTCCTTCCATCCAGGGTTCCAAGGAGATGTAG
Organism: Noctilio leporinus; assembly: GCA_004026585.1. Classification (NCBI taxonomy): domain Eukaryota; kingdom Metazoa; phylum Chordata; class Mammalia; order Chiroptera; family Noctilionidae; genus Noctilio; species Noctilio leporinus. The sequence goes on from PVIW01002401.1 coordinate 128,278, forward strand.
AGCCAATGTGGGCAGATGATTAAGAAAAGTTAAAAATAACTGAGTCCTAACAAGATATCTCATTGGTTAGAATGTCCATTGGAAATACCAGGGTTGAGGATTTGATCCCCTCAGGGCACATATTAAGAGTCAACCAATGAATGCATAAATAACTTGAACAACAAATCAATGTTTCTATTTCCCCCTTCCTTTCTTTCCAAAATCAATTAAAAATGTAAAAATTTAAATAACAAAAATCTGCATATTCTTGGTTTCTGAAATGGTCCAACTAGATCTACTTTAATAATAGTATTAGTAATAAATTTAAAATTGCCACTTATACATATCAGAGCTTTATACATTTTGTTATTTGAAGCTCACAACCTTCTACCAAGGTACATATTCCCAGAGGGCACCAAAGCCCAAAGGTTAAACAGCAATTATACCTCATATCACGGTTACTTAATGAAATTCGAATACAGATTAGATTCCAACAAACGCACTTCCTTCTAACTCGTTGCCTAGCAACAAATCGATCCTAGTGACTTCCTCCATTCCAAGTGGAGAAAAAACCATTCCTTTCTAGAAGCCAAGCTTGAGGGGCCATTAGAATTCTCTGATCTTCTTCCCCACCCCCTTCTGTGACCAAAACAGTTATTTAAGCAGTAAGCCCTTTATTGGCTAATGTCGATTTCACCAGAGACTTGACCGTGATTGGTGGCAGAGAAGGGTCCCTGGTTCTAATCACTAGAATCTGATTTCTGGTAAACTGGCGCCCAGCGATTACCCAGGAACCCTGTAATATTCTTAGGGCAACCTTAAGTTGAGGGACCAAGTTCTGCAGGGGATATTTGTTCATTCATATCCAGGTACAAACCCCGTCTCCCAATTCAAGTCTTCTTTTACTCCACAAGTTTGAAACATTAACGAATCCACCCGCCCCTTTCCCTTTCCCTAGCAAGAATTGCACTAGGTATGGACAACGACGTTTCAATTCCCCTTCCTTCCGCCTTTCTCAAAGTAACCGGCGCACGTGCGGACCTGCGTCCGAGGGCGTATGCACGTAATTTGCTGTGTGGCAGGACCCCTGGAACCAAGGGGTTCGCTAGGATCCAAGGCTCGCGCCGAGTACTAGCCGAAGCGAACCGAGCATGCTCCGCCCCCGCCCCACCAAGGCCCCGCCCCGGCTCGCCGGGCCCCGCCCCCTCAGGCCTGTGCAGGGCCCGCCCTGCCCCACCCCCTCCATCTCCCGCCCTCCACCGCTCCCCAGGCTTGGCCTGCCCGCTCCACACCCGTCCTCAGTTCCCGGAACTTGCTCTACCTCAGTCCCGCCCCTTCCGTTGTTTGCCTGGGCGCCTCCTGGAGCTCCCGCGGCTAGCGTTATCATCTCCATGGCGACGAGGCGTCCACAGCTCCTTGCTCCGAAACCCGCGCGAAACGCCAGCTACGCAGGCCGCTTCCTACTGCCTTTCAGATGATCAGCGAGAAAGGGCCAGGAGCGGGTAAGGGGCGCCACGGCCACTGCAGGTCTCCTTCTCCCCATCCCATGTGCAGCCGGACTCGTCTCTCACTTCGGACCACCCAGGCCCGGCTCCCGAACCCACAAACTTCTCTGGACCCTCTAGGTTTGGGCGCTGGGGCCTCACCGCTACCGAGGCAGCGCGCGAGAAGGTAGGATCTGCGAGGTTGGAGGTGCGCCTCGCACTTGATTTCCTCCTCTGGCCTTAGTTGGGTACGGAGAAGGTAGTGTCCACGTGAGTGTGCGTGTAACGGGACAGCTCTGACAGCCCTGACACGCCACTTGCTGACCTGCGGATTCCCACGCGCCACTCCTCCTCTGCGTCCCCCTGCCCCCTGCCCAAGTGAAAATTTCCACGTTCCATCTCAGGGCTTCCGCCGCTTCCCTAGTCCTTGTACCCCTTTCCCCCTACTTTAAAATTTATTTTCCTTTTCTTTTCCCTCCTTACTTTCTTTTTTCTTCCTTTTTTCCTTCCTTTCCTTCCTAGCCACTTTTAAATAAGAATGTGAGTGATAAATAATCACTGAAACTATTTTATACACTTTAAGCTATGCAATTAAATATTGCCTCAGTGTTCTTTTATGTTTCCCCATTAAGTTCCTCTCCCACAGTGAATGGTGCGTAGTCAACTCCATCTCCCCTTGTTTCCACAGTGGTAGGGCCTGAGCATATAGCTTTCTATTCAGTAATTGATTCGTCACCTGTTAGAATACAAGATAGCTTATGTATAAAATCAACTAGCACAAAAGGCTAAAATAATTACATAAGTGGGATGAAGAAAAATATGTCTTCAGTATTATAAGAAAAACTTAAAATAAGAATTTTGTGAAGTCTGAATTTTAAATGTTGGTGACTCATTTTATGAAAGTTTCTATTTGAAACCTGTAGAATCGAAGTAAAACCTATGTGGTTATCATTACTGCTGTAATGTGAACACTTACTTAGTGGATGGGAGGTACAAGATGGTTTACATTCTTTTTTTGCTAGTAAGTCTTTATTGTCCAGTGTGCACATCTCATATTGAATACATTTCAAGTGCTCAGTAGCCAGTGGCTACCATATTGGACAGTGAAGCTCTAGTTTAATACATTTCTTTCCTTTGCTTACTTGTCTCTTTCCTTCCCAGTCCATTTATTGAGCAAATATTTATTGAGCACCAGATTATGTGATAAGGAATGCACTAGACACTAGAGGTTTTTTTTAAGGTGGCTTGAATTTATCTGCTCTTACAGCCAATTATAACAAAACAAAACAAAAAACCCCACAGACCTATCTAAACTACTTGGGACCTTAACTGAGGTTTTTTTATTTTTCATTTTCCTTAAAGGCTGGCACTACATCATATATAACTCAGGCATCGCTGGGGGCCCCATTTTGCACCACATGTAGAAAATCCGACTGCAGTGAAAGAGAGGATGATGCCCACATACAGGGAGAAGCTAAATGAACAAAGGAAAGTGCCACCCTCTCCAACCCCCTTAACACAGCTCTATCCACTGTGTCTTGAATTCCACACAGCTTGATATTCAACTCTTGAATTCTGTGAACCAACTCTTTTTTTTTTTTTTTCCCCTAAACTAACTGGAGTATGGTTCCTGTAACTTGCAAACAAAAGTCAAGACTAATACAACTAAAGAGACAAGAACCAAGCCCTATTAGAAATGAGACCTTACATTCTCTCTCAGGTTTACCCTCCACAAAATTTCAAACGCTTGATTTGCTTTCCATTGCCTACTGATAAAAGCAAAAATCCTTAGCATATGGTAATTAATGACTTTTGAAGTTTGCTTCCACATACATTTCGATTTCACCTATTGCCACTCTCTAACACAATGTTGGACTTGTGTCTCTTCCTCTTTTGTTGACTACTTGGTCTTGGCTTGTTTAAATAGATGCCACCTTCATCATGAAGCCTGAGTCAATCTTTCTTCCCATAGCAGGTAGAATTCGCCACTTTTCACTCTGTGCTTTCTTATTTTGAATGTGTAGCTCTTATTACATGGTATCAGGTATGTTAGACTCATGGTTTCAAGGAGAAAGAACCATATTTGTCAAGGTCTCTTTTGGCTTGTCAAGGTCCTGCCTGGTGGCACAGTGGATAAGGCTCCGGCCTGCAAACCGAAAGGTCTCTGGTTCGATTCCCAGCCAGGGCAACATAACCAGGTTGCAAGCCAGGTCTCCAGCCAAATGAAATTTATACAAATGTAGGGCTAACTAATAAGGAAATTAGCCTACAGGGGCAGTGGTAGCTTAGGAAAGGTAAAAGTTCATAGAGAAAAAGTTTTTTTTTGTTTTTTTTTTGAGAAAAAATTTTAACTTACAAGTATTAATAAACACATAAGGGAATTTTTTTTTTTTAAAGATTTTATTTAAGTATTTTTAGAAAGAGGGGGAAGGAATAGAGGCAGAGAGGGAGAGATACATCAATGTATGGTTGCTTTTCACCTGCCTCCAGCCACAGCCTGACTGGAGACCTGGTTTGCAACCTGGTTATGTGCCCTGGCTGGGGAATCGAACCTGCGACCTTTGGGTTCGCAGGCCGGCGCCTTATCCACTGTGCTACCAGCCAGGGCACATAAGGGAATTTTTAAGGTAAGAATTCTATTTTTAAATGTGGAGAAAAATCAGAGGTTAATTTCTAAATACTATATCTTATTCTGGCTTATATGTACTCTATAAAGGCATTTTTCATAACATGAATGAACTGGAATGTGGCATATAGTTTAGCTCACATCTTGTTTTGTTGAAGTAGGAGAGAAAAATGGTAGTATAAACATGAACCACGCTGAATTTATGATTTTGGGGGTCAACTCAGTAGGAAAGATGAGTTTTTAACCTGCTGTTAATTGTATTTAGATCTAGATCTGGAGACCAAAACAATAACAGAGTTAAGAGCTTAATACATCACTTTTCTAACATACAAACTTATTCCTATAGTTCATTTTACATAGACTTCAAGGTAAAATAGGGAGAAGGGGTTAATTTTTCTAGACATTTTTTAACCTAATTTCATAATCTAGAAGAACGAAGTTTTTCAGTTAGGATGGAAATAATGCTCAATACTCTATTGACAAAATGAGTTCTGCATTCTATTTTATCTATATTCTAAATTTATAGAAGTGTTTAAAGACTTATGAAGTATATATTTTGGTTTTTGCAGCAATTATCTACACAAGACAGCTGCTGTAAAGGTAAGAGTACGTAACCTTTTTAAAGATACTTCAGTCATGTTTTACTATCAATTTATATAGTTTTTGGAATAATTACTTTTAGATAAAGCTGCCTTTTAACCTAGATAACAGAAATGTTTATATAGAGACTGAATATTTATTTCAAATATCTCAAATGAAAATAATAATGATAATGCTAGTTTTTATTTCTGCTTCTATTTTAGGCAACAAAATATGTACAGAATGGCAAATTGCTAGTGTCTGATCCAAAAGGTAAATGATTTATGTTTGAACGCCATTTTGTCCTTAATATTAAGAAGATAGTTTACTGGGATGGTTGAATGTGGTTAAAAGACTTAGCAATTAAATCTTTTATTATGTTGTCTGTCATTCAAAAAAATACCTAAATATTTGCCAATCAGGGATTTCTGTTATAAATATCATTATTGATAAAATACTGAGGGTATTTTTCCTTCTCTTTCAGAAAAAGTGACAATTGAACTGAGTGAAACAGTGTCAGAGTAAGAAAATGTCTGGTTGTGCAACTGGTCTATCACATGCCTTTTGAGCAATTAGAACTGAATCATGCAACCATTTGTCACCCAATTAAATTTGAAAGGCCAGAAATGCATGGATTAGCACTTTAGCTTTTGCTTCTGTCAAAGCAATTGTTACTAGATAACAGGACATTTAAAATGAAAAATGAACTTTGATAAAAATGTAGAGATATGGATAACATTGACTTCTACCTTTATATACCTAAATACCAAGTATTGTGTATTTTACTTATAAAAATTTTTCATTGCATATTTTCTTTCCCTTTGATACTTGCTCATTTCTTTCAGAATATCTCTTTAAATGAATATTTATAAACAGATTCTTTATATACTATGTGATCTTACTACTAAATAGGGAAAATTGATAATAATTGAAGAGATGGGTTTTAAAAAGAACTATACTTCAGTTTAAATTTACTAGGTAATTAATAAGTACCTGTTTTGATCAAGGCACTGATTATGATAATTCATCAAAGTTCTTTATGATATAATCATCTCTTACCACCTGAAAAAAATTATCTCATTTCTTCCATGAAAAATTATATTTTGAAAATTGATCATAAAACACATTCATAGAGATCAATTATTGACAGGTTGATAAGCCCCCTTCTTGTGGGATTCTACTCAAATTAATATTATTTTTGGCTTATTGTGAATATTATTGGCTAGGAAAATTTTCACCTGATACAACATATATTTTAATTTTATGGCATACTGTCAAACCTAAAAACTAAAATTAGTATCCCCCTTGTCTTTATTATAAATTATATATTAAATACCTATTTTTATATTAAAGAGAGAGTAATATATAACAGATCAACAGTGAAAATTTATTTCAAATTTTATATACAACCAGAAAAATATAAATTTATTTTATATATATAAAATCTCCTATTACATGGTGGAAAACATTTAAATTAAAAAAAAAATCTAAGGCAGTTTTAGTAATCTTTGAGGGAACTATAACTTTCAATAATAGTAACAGAAGTTAGTAGGTTATTAATGAAAATACATTGTTTTATCTACTTTTATCTACTATGAACCCCAGTATTCCTAGATTATGATAAGTAGTGTAGGATTTGGAGCAAGAAATTATCCACAGCCTGTAGCAGTTATATCTCAGGGATAAATCAAGGGCATTCTGGGCCAAAATAGGAAAGTGGAGTGCCTACTTTTTCTCCTGAGCTCATTAATAATTGCATCTTCTTATCAAACTACTTGCCAAAGGGTAAGATGATCATGTTCCCCTTAATTTGCTTGTAGAGAAGAGTTTGGGGTTGTTTAAAGTGCATGATTAGTGTAGCTAATAAGCTTCACTGTTGTATGATATTTGTCACCTCAGGTACCTTACCCAGAGTTGAAGGCAAAACAGGGCCAGTCCTGGAAAAATATGCTCAAGTAAGAAAATAGAAAATCATGGGGGACCTTTGTTTGGGGACTAGTGTGACTGACCTGTGAAGTTGATGAATTTTCTCAGCGTAGCTTCGGATTCCACTTTCCAGCCTCCTATTGGCTCCGTAGTCTAAATGGAAGTGGAATTTGCCAAAATGTCCTATGAAGCTTGAGTTAGGAGAAAACTAGAAGTTTTCTTTTCCTGCCACTTCTTTGCCTTAATCTTCTGATTGATTCTTCATTCTAGCCCGAGCCATGACGGTTTCACAAACCATGAGTTTTATGCTTTTATGCATGTAAAACTCACATTTATCATTTCCTTTTCCCCATAGATCCGTGTATATGAAAGATTTTGTCCACCCATCAAATTGCACTTAATTAACAAACTTTTCAGTAGTAAAGGTAAAATATATCTTTAATGCTGGACAAAGTTCTATAGATCTCTTGGGCCTTTAATCTGTTGTTTTTTTTAGTCAAGCTTTTGAGCATACTTTAAAGGTGTAAGGGGGAAATGGCTGAAGCAGACCCATGGCATTCAGTACTCTGGGGCTGAAAAAGTTGTTATTCCATAATCATGTTTTATTTTTGCTAAAATGAGTGACAAGTTATTTTTTTTGTTCTCATTTGTACACTTTAAGTATATGCCTCTTTGGATGAAGACCAAAATTGGCCACCAAACTTTATATATCAGCAATACAAGTTCCTCTAAATATAGCTAACACATTCTTGGAAAAGTAAATTATAATTAATCGTTAGACCCATTTTGACAAATTATAAGTCACTTTAAATGAAGTTTAAAATACAAACTTCCTGCCCTAGCTGGTGGCACAATAGATAAGGCGCCAGCCTGCAAACCCAAAGGTCGCTGGTTCAATTCCCAGCCAGGGCACATAACCAGGTTGCAAGCCAGGTCTCTAGTCAGGTCCATAGATGAGGGCAGGTGAGAGGCAACCATACATTGATGTTTCTCTCTTTCTCTGCCTCTCTCCCTTCCCCTCTCTCTAAAAATAATAAGTTAAAAAAAAAAATTTTTAATACAAACTTCCTGAAAAAATTGCTTAATTTCAGTAGAAATTTGGGGACATTTCATAAATATGCCCAGTGCTCTTAACTAAGGAACAATCCTAAAACCTAGGTTATTTACCCTCTAGCATAAATATGTTCCATTGAGATATTGAAACTGGGAAAGCCCTTGTTTACGCTGCTTGTCATCTACCAGACCCAATAAGCAGACAAAGATTGAATCTTTATGGGTGCTTTATTCAGATGGTTTGTGATCTGAAAAGATGGTGTATTTGCACCCTAACAGACTCTCTTACATTCCATTATAAACAGGCCCTTTTTATAAGGAAAAGAAAGGTGTAGGTAAGGGGTTTGGAATTCAGGGAAAAAGTTAATGAGATAAAAGCTGCAGCATTCTTTCATCTGTGTCCTGGGTGGAGGTCTTTAATGGAGGTCTTTGTGTTCTGGAGTCAAGCTGGGTCATACCTTCAGTTTCTGAAACAATAGCTTTTACATACATTAATTACTAAGTTTATTGGCTGTTACTGGAAACTAAAATTTTCCAGTATTTGAGTCCTCCATCAATATCTAACTTGACTAACTCTAACCTTAGGAAATACTAAATTAAATATCTTCCATTTCCAAAGGATATCATAAATTTAAAAATTTGAATCGTTTCTTAGTTGTAACTTTATATAAATATCAGGTCTTTCAGAGTATACTGGTTATCCATTTTTTAAAAAATGGTTAGGGGCATTAACATAAATAACATCACTTTGACAAATGAAAATCAATAGCCCAAATGTTGATATTAGTGTTGCACTCTCTCCATTGGTGTAATATTTAGGAATGGTAAGAATTAATTTACAAATTAAAAAGAAAAGGCTAGTATTCCTTAAATAATTTTATTCCATTATATATAGCATAATAAGTGCCAAAGACATTCATAGAACTCATTGCTTATATCCTATATGTTAAAGAACTCTGAAAAGATTCTAAGAATCATTACACAATGACAAATGCCAGGGAGAAATAGAATTTTAATCACCAGTAAAAATTATTTTGAATGTTTTGCTACAAAGAAGATGCTACATTTTAGTTATTTAGCTTATTGTTATATTACACTATGTATTTATATTAAATGTGTATGTATATAAAACCTCAAACAGAATTTTGAACTAGCAGACTATTTTTTTACTGTCAACTTTTAACATTTAGGAAGGAAGTCTCCTCAAAAAATACTGAAAATAAAATCTCTTTAAAGAATGCTGAAAGTGGAATGTCTCCAAAGAGTATTGAAAATGAAGATACAGAAACAAATCTGCAGCCTAAACTGTGCTCATCTTCCATCTTAAAACAAAGCACAGGTAATAATTCTTGGTTTTGTTTGTTTGAGTAACTGTTGCTCCTAATTCAACCTCTTTCACTAGAACCTTGGGGTTGCTTACAACTCTGTAGGTCTGGAGAGAGTCATGGAAATCAGTACTTTTTCCATTTCATGTACCAGATGATTGATATGTAGTCAGGTGCAGGGCCAATGGAAAAAGATTACATGAAATGATAATTATAGAGTATTAAACTTTAGAATGAATTTTAAAACCTAATGAAAGCATTAACAAGTTCCACTCATTCAACAATGCTTTATTGAGTTTTAAGCCCTGGATACACTCATTAACTAATAGGCAAGGTCCTTGCCCATAAGAAGTTCACATTCTAATGGGGGATAGATAACCAACTATTACATAAATGCAAACAAAAAAACAATACCATATAGGTTGTGATGGGTATTATAATGGCACCTGGGAGAGAACTACCTTGGGTTATAGGGATCAGGAAATCTCCCTCATGAAGCTCTGTGTTTGTGAATTAACAGAGACAGTTTCTGTGACATCATGTGCAGCCCTTGCCCTGGTGATGTCAGTGTCACAGGCTGGGTGCATACTGGAAGATCAGAGTAAGTGGCTGTGAGCTGATGGAGACTGAGAAGGAAACAGAAGCAGGTAGATGGCTTGAATAGCCCGGCTATTGTACTTTGGGAAGTACTTTTCAGGGCAGCACTTTTCTCTTTTTAGAGTTATGAATTTGCATTAGGCTCAAGAGTTTTACAATTTTTTACTTTTCTTAAATGTTTTTTCTTAACATTGTTTTCTCTAGAGCTCTCCTGGATTTGCTCATTTTCTTCTAACAGGGTTTCTACATTATTTAGAGTAGCTCCTGGCCATACTTGCATCATCTCACAAAACTTCCCACATACTCAAAATCTTACAAGAAAGGGGTGCTGTAGCACAAGTTAGTTTGCCGCTGTGAGAGATAATTCATAGAGCCAAAGGAGTCCTATAAGCTCATTCAGTAGTGCTTCTCAAAGAGATATATTTAGGAAACATAGTAAACTTTTTTAAAAATTACTTTAAATAGTGGTATATTTTGTGGTGTAGAAAAAAATAGAAGATATGTTTAAGAATATGGACTCTGGAGCCAAATTGACTCCTAGATCTACCTCTTAATTAGCAGTGTGAAGTTGAGCAGGTTATAACCTCTTCTGTCCCTCTGTTTCTTCTATGCATGGGATAAAAGCAAAACACAACTGCTTGATATGTTGAGATAAACAAATAAGCGTGTGTGTGTCTATATACATACATATACATATATATATGTATATATAATGTTCAGAGGAGTAATGACATTTAATATGTTATTATATGTTACTTTTATTAATACATTGATCAGTTTCATGGAGGATAGTACTTATGAGCTAACAAGATTTATAAGTTAAAAAATAAATTCAAAGAAAACTATTAAGGAATTCATATAAGTGATACTCATTTGTGGCAAATTGGATGAAGATAGTATAAGAATTACTGAAGTTGGGGAAAATGTTCTAATAGGTTGTACCATGGAGATTATAGTTCTTAAATATTTCTCTTATCACTTCTTCTCCATCCCTATTTTACCAGTGCCCTATTATCTCTCTCACCTGGATTTTTAAAGGAGAACTCTAATCTCTCCCTTTACTCTTTTTTTGTCTCCCCACAAATACACTTTTCACCCTGCTATCCAGGTTCTTCAGAAAAGCAAAATTGATCGTACTTGTTTTCTTAGATAAAATCTTTCATTAGTAGCCCCTTCATTCTTAAGATAAACCCCAAGGCTTCAGACCTGTAAGACTCTTATTTTTCAGCTAGCTCCTATTTACACTTCAAGCCATATCTGTCACCATTTCATCTTCAACCTTGACCCTAAAGCAGCACTAAACTACAATACATATTCTTGCTTCTGCATCGGCTCCTGCTGTCCTCTCTCCCTGGAAAAAATGATCCACTCAGACTGAACAGTTCCTGATCACTCCTCACACTGGGATGCAGCCCTCTTTTGTTCTCCCGTTTACCTAGTGCATATCTTCACCACTGTTCTTTCATACTATTTTATAATTATCCATTATGTTTTATGACTCCCCAGTTAGTTTTTACAAGTACTCTGAGATAAAGAACTATTCATGTGTGTATTCCTGGGACTGAGCATACTACTGGGCACTGAATGGTTAGTCACTAGTGCTTAGTTTTTCTTTTTCAATCATCTATGTTTAGTCATAGGTATTGTGATTTAATATTAAGGAAAATCATTATAATATTATATTTAGAATATTCCATATGTATTTCTTCCCAACTTATGTGTGTGTGTTGACAGACAGAAAGAACTTTATTCTTCAGTATCCAAAAGTGACATGACCAAAGAAGAATTATTTGCTTCTCAGCCTCTCCAGATTATTTTGTATTTACCTTCCTATAAGAACAATTTAAGAAATATATTTATGGAGATAGAATAGTATTAATTTGTTTTTCCTTGAAATCATAAATAAGACTTTTCCATTAATTAAAATTTCAAGCATCAAACAATTAACATTAACATCAACTCATTGTTATTGATTTGGATTGTTTCCTCTTTAACTGGACAGTTTTATTACTTTTTGAAAATGGGAATCAGTGCTGTTTGGTCATGAAAAAAAATAAACTATAGAACAGGAAATCATATGGGAAACGTACACTTGTTACATTATAAGTTAGGGATAACCATTTAAAATTTTGAATTTTGAATAACCATTTAAAATTTTGAATTTATTATGTTTCAGGTGAAGTGGACAAAGAGGAAGTCATTGCAAAGCATAAGAAAAATAATGACCATTGCCTTCAGAATATAAATGATAAGTTATCTGAATCAACAGATGATGGTGAAGATGACACTAATGATGAAGATAATGAAGATAGTAACCCAAATCGTGATACTCATGCCCCATTAGAATTAATGGCAGAAGTAAGTTACTTGTGCATTATAATTTTATAAATGTAAAAATATTTAAAAATATATAAAATATATAACTAAATAGTATTACCTTGAAGATTAAAAAAAAGTAGTAAAAAGATCCTTGCCCATGTACAGATGCTTACCAGGCTACTCATCTCTCTTATAACTTTCACCAGGGTAGAAGTGAGAGAAGATTCTGCAAGTGTCTTGCAGTATTCTGGAATAGGCAGAAGCAGGAATAGGAGAAGGTATAAAACTCTTCAAGGACTAATTAAAGGAATGCTTTCTACATAAAGCATGGAAACCATGCTAGTTACTGGAAATGTGTAGAAATAAGTAAGAAAGACATGTCCTACCTTTGAGAACTAACAGGTATAGATTATTTATATAATACAACTTATAATAAAATGAAATATATGCTAGTTGAAGTATTTATGAAGTTCTCTGGGAACAGGGAGAATTAAGTGAATAATTAAGAAAAGAAAAAAAAGAAAAGAAAAGAAAAGGAACCAGAGAAACAGGACAAAAGTTTTAGAAACTCAAAGGAAGGAAGAGGGAAGGGTAGAAATTCATTTGGTAAACAAAAGAAGAAGGCAAGTCCTGGCTTAGGAAATGGCATGTGCAAAGGCATTGAAGCCTAAAAAATGTTGCATGCAAAAATATACATAAGCCCTGGCTGGTAGCACAGTGGATAAGGCACCGGCCTATGAACCCAAAGGTCTCAGGTTTGATTCCCAGCCAGGGCAACATAACTAGGTTGCAAGCCAGGTCTCCAGTTAGGTCTGTGGCTGGAGGCAGGTGAAAAGCAACCATACATTGATGTCTCTCTCCCTCTCTGCCTCTCTTTCTTCCCTTCTTTCTAAAAATAATAAAATCTGAAATATATATATATATGTGTATATATATATATATATATATACATATATATATATATACATACACATAAACATTTACTGATAATTCTATGGAGAACAAAACAAGTTTATCTCACTAGTTGTGGTATCTCAGTCTGCTTTTATTTAATATTATATGAGTTTATTTGTATTGTACAAACTTCATAATGGCACATTTTCATTTCCCCTTCTCAACCTTTGTATTATTGTTGTACATTTAACTTCTACATATTGTATGTTATAAGCTCCATAATACATTGTTGTTTTTGTTTTAAACTATTACCTTTTATTTTTATCTATTTTATTTCATTTTATTTTTTAAACAAATTTATTACTCTGTGGCTCATTTTATTTTATTATTTTTTATCATTGTTTTATTTTTAAAGATTTTATTCATTATTTTCAGAGGGAAGGGCAGGAAAGGAGGGAAAAAGGGAAAGAAACATCAGCATGTGGTTGCCTTTCACCTGCCTCCAGCTACGGACCTGGTTGGAGGCCTGGCTTGCAACCTGGTTACGTACCCTGGCTGGGAATCGAACCGGCGACCTTTGGGTTTGCAGGCCGGCGCCTTATCCACTGTGCCACCAGCCAGGGCTTTAAATGGTCAATTATCTTTTAAATTGTATTTATTAAATTGGAAAGTATCTTTTTATTATTTTTTAAAAAGACTTTATCTATTTTTAGAGAGAGGGGAAGGGAGGGAGAAAGAGGGAGAAAAACATCAATGTGTGGTTGCCTCTCACACTCCCCCAACTGGGAACCTGGTCCACAACCCAGGCATGTGCCCTGACCAGGAATCAAACCAGGCTTACAGGCCAGTGCACAGTCCACTGAGCCACACCAGCCAAGGTTGGAAGGTATCTTTTTTGAAAAACATTTCCGGTGTTTTTTGTTGTTTTGTGAGGATCCAACTTATCACCTGATATTATTTCCCTTTTACCTAAAAAACTCCTTTACTATATTTATAGTGCAGTTCTGCTGGCAGTGAATTCTCTCAGCTTTTATATGTCTGAAAAAGTCTTACATTTACATTTTTTAAAGGATATGTTAGCTGGAGAATTCTAGGTTGCCAGGTTACTTCTTTTTTTTTTTTTTAATTTCAGTGGTAGTAGTTTTATTTTTTTTTTCAATTTTCACCTTTTTTTAAAAAATTTTATTGTTGTTGTGTTACATCCATCCCCTTTTTGCTCCCCTCTGTCCCCCTCCCCACCCACCCATTCCCCACAAAGTCAATCCCACCTGTTGTCCATGTCCGTGGTTCCTTTATACTAGGTTCTTGTCTAAGCTGCTCCCCTTTCTTGCCTCTGCCTCCCCCCTCCTCCCATCGCCTTTCCCCCTGACCACTGAAGGCCTATTCATTGTATTCATGTATTTGGTTCTGTTTTGCTTGTTGTTAGTTTTGCTCATTATTGTCCCGTAATGGGTGAAATCATATGACATTTATCCTTCACTGACTGGCTTATTTCACTAAGCATAATACTCTCCAGTTCCATCCATGTTGTTGCAAAGGGTACAAGTTCCTTCTTTCTTTCTGCTATATAGAATTCCATTGTGTAAATGTACCAAAGTTTTTTGATCCAATCATCCACTGATGGGCATTTAGGCTGTTTCCAGCACTTGGCTATTGTAAATAGTGCTGCCATGAACATAGGTGTACGTAGGTTCTTATGAATTAATGTTTCAGAATTCTTTGGGTATAGTCCAAGTAGTAGAATTGCTGGATCAAAAGGCAGTTCTATTTTTAGTTTTTTGAGGAAACCCCATACTGTTTTCCACAGTGGCTGCACCAGCCTACATTCCCACCAACAGTGTATGAGGGTTCCCTTTGCCCCGCATCCTCGCCAACACTTGTTTGTTGATTTGCTGATGATTGCCATTTGGTTGCCAGGTTACTTATAATTTGAAAGGTTGCTACATTGTCAAATAGTTCCCAAAAAGATGTTTGGAGATCCAAGATGGCAGAGGAGTAAGTGGAAGCTGCACAAACCTCCTCCCAGAACCAAACCAGAATTACAATTAAATTATAGAAAAATTATCGTAAATAACCAACTGAACACTGGCTGGAGAGAAGCCTTATAACCAAGGACAGACAGAAGAAAGCACTTCACCACAATGAAGTGGTGGAAGAGGAGCAAGAGCAATGGCTGGGCTCCCACAGGTAGCAGCTGAAGGGTTCCCACTGAGAAGTTTGGTGTATGAACCCCAAGCATAGCTCCACAGCCTATGTCACCAGAGTCAGGAAAGTAACCCAGATAACATCCAGCTATCAAAAGCAATGGGATTTCTGTCCATCAGGTAGGGATTGCTAGAGACACAGAGAGCCTCTTAAAAGACCAATGTACAAAATTCCATTTGCAGCTGTTTACCCTGGACTCTGACTGAAGGAGGGCAGAGTGCACCAGAGACATATGAGGGGAGCCTGAGGCTGGTGGCTTTGGAGAGAGAACTGATGGAATAGCCACCAGGATCCATGTGCGGAGTCCTTTCCTGTACTGCATAGGCTATCTTTCTCAGACATAACGCTCAGCCTCAGAGGAAGCAATAGCGCTGATCGCAGGCATTACTCTGTCCCATCCTGTGGAGCCTAAGCTGGGCTGCTAAGGATTACAGCTGAACGTTATCTCAGTGGTTAAGTTCAACAACTAAGGTAGATGTCTAGAAGCTTGAAGATCTTTGCTGACCTTCCCTCAAGCGGGTGCTGGTAAAGCTGGCCTTGGTGCACATCCTGGTTCTTTCTGCACACAAACAGGCACAGCAGAGGGAGCCATACACTGTGGATCACTACTAGGTCCAAATAGGTTGCCAAGGGCCAATGGCAGGCAACATCTGACATAGGTCTGTACAAAGTTTTTGCAGATCTACCTGATACGTAGAAACAAACAAAAGGGGCAGCCAAAATGGGAAGACAAAGAAAGAAGCCAGCCCTCAATGAAAGAACAAGAGAATCCTCCAGAAAAGAACCAAATGAAAGGGAGGCAACCAATTTATCAGATATAGAGTTTAGAATAATGATTCTAAGGATATTCAACAGCATGACAATAGACACAGAAAAAATAACCAGTCAGAAATAAAGAATGCATTATCTTATCTAAAAAAAAATTTTAAGGTTTTATTTTATTATTTTTAGAGACAGGGGAAGGGAAAGAGGCAGAGAGGGAGAGATATGTGTGGTTGCCTTACACCTGCCTCCAGCTAAAGATCTGGCTGGAGACCTTACCTGGCTTGCAACCTTATATGCACTGGCTGGGAATTGAACCAGTGACCTTTGGGTTCACAGGCCGGCGCCTATCCACTGCCACCAGCCAGGTCTCATCTAAAATTTTTAAAAAACATACCGAAAGGAATAAACAATAGGTTAAAAAAGCAGAGGAGTGAATCAGTGATTTAGAAGACAATGCAGAAAACTACCAAGCAGAGCAACAAAAAGAACAAAAAATTTAAAAGAATGAGGAGAGCTTAAGAAACCTTTGGGACAATATGAAGAATAACACCATTTGCATCAGGGGAGTACCAGGGGGAGAGAGTGAGCAAGGGATCAAGAGCCTATTTAAAGAAATAATGACTGAAATTTTCTTTTATCTAGTGAAGGAAAAGGATAAATCTGGGAAGTGCAGTGTCCTAAACAAGATGGATCCAAACAGGCCTACACCAAGACACATCATAATTAACATGGCAAAGCTTAAAGACAAGGAGAGAATCCTAAAAGCTACAAGAGAAAAACGGGGGGTTATATACAAGGGAGCTCCATTAGACTGTCATCTGATTTCTCAACAAAATCATTTCAGGAAAGGAGGTATTGGCATGACATGTTCAAGGTGATGAAGAGCAAGGACCTGCAACCAAGGCTACTTTACCCAGCCAGGCTATCATTTGAAATTAAATGAGAAATAATGGGCTTCCCAAACAAGAAAAAGCTAAAGGAGTTTGTTAATAACAAAACAGTATTTTAAAAACACAACAGAAAAAGAATCTAACTTGACACTTAAATGATCCTGAAAAAGAACAAGTCTAATGTGAGAAGGAAGAAAATAAGAAAG
Source organism: Noctilio leporinus (assembly GCA_004026585.1). Taxonomy (NCBI): domain Eukaryota; kingdom Metazoa; phylum Chordata; class Mammalia; order Chiroptera; family Noctilionidae; genus Noctilio; species Noctilio leporinus. Next base: position 145,126 of record PVIW01002401.1, read on the forward strand.
ATTAGTGCAGAAATAAATTACACAGAGCCTTAAAACATGATACAAGAGATCAATGAATCCAAGAGCTGATTCTTTGAAAAGATAAACAAGATTGACAAACCTTTAATCAGTCTCATCAAGACAAAGAGAACTCAAATAAAATCAGAAATGAAAGGGGAGAAATTATAACTGACACCAAAGAAATACAAAAGATTGTTAAAAAATACCATTAACAACTATATGCCAACAAATTGGGCAACACAGACGAAATGGATAAATTCCTAGAAACAATCTTCCAAAACTAGATCAGGGTAATCAGATAATCTGAATAAACAGATTACACCTAGTGAAATTGAAGCCATAATCAGAAAAACTAACAAACAAAAGTCCTGGTCTGGATGATTTCACAGGTGAATTTTACCAAACATTCCAAGAAGAACTAATACATCTCCTCCTCAAACTATTTCAAAAAAATTCAAGGGGAAAGGAAAGCTCCTGAGCTCATTTTACAAGGCCACAATTATTCTAGTTCCAAAAACAAATAGATACTATGGAAAAGAAAATTACAGGCCAATATCCCTGATGAACATAGATGCTAAACCACATGATCATAGCAGTGGATGCAGAAGAAGCAGTTGGTAAAATCTAACACCCATTTATGATTAAAAAAAAAACAAAAAAAAAACCACAACTCAGCAAAGTGGGAATATAGGGAAACATCTGTAAACATAATAAAGGCCATATATGACAGTTCCACTGCCAACATCATACTCAACATGCAAAACCTACGAGTGTTCCCCTTAAGATCAGGAACAAAACAGGGATGTTGACCTTTACCTTTCTTACTCAACACAGTACTGGAAGTCCTAGCCATAGCAATCATACAAGAAGAAATAACAGGCATCCAGATTAGAAAGGAAGAAGTAAAATTGTATTTGCAGATGATATGATACTACTGTACATAAAGAAACCCAAAGATTCCATCAAGAAACTGCTTGAGTTGATAAATGAATTCAACAAAGCAGCAGGATACACAATTAATATCCAGAAATCAGTTGCATTTTTACATGCAAGTGAAAAATTAACAGAAAGGGAAATCAAGAATAAGTCTTATTCACATTGCTTCAAAAAAAAAAAAACCTAGGAATAAACCTAACCAAGGATGTAAAAGACCCGTACACAGAAAATTATAAGACAGTGAAGAAAGAAATTGAAAAAGATACAAATAAGTGGAAGCACATACTGTGTTCATGGATAGGAAGAATTAGCATCATTAAAATATCCATGCTACTTAAAGCAATCTATAGATTCAGTGCAATTTCTATCAAGATTCCCATGTCATATTTCACAGAACTAGAACAAATATTTTAAAAATGTACATGGACCCACACAAGGCCCTGCATAGCAACAGCAATCCTGAGAAAGAACAAAGTGGAGGAATCACACTACCTAATACCAAGCTTACTATAAGGCCATAGTAATCAAAATAGCATGATACTGGCATAAACAGACACACATATCAATGGAACAGAATAGAGAGCCCAGAAATAACCTCATACCTTTCTAGACAATATTCAACAAAGGAAGTAAGCACATACAATGGGTTAAAGATAGTTTATTCAACAAAAGGTGTTGGGAAAACTGGACAGATACATGCAAAAAATGAAACTAGACCACCTTTTTATATTATGTACAAGAATAAATTCAAAATGGATTAAAGACTTAAATATTAGACTCAAAACCATAAAAGTCCTAGAAGAAACCATAGGTGATAAAATCTTAGACATTGCTTGTAGTAATATTTTACGTGATGTCTGAGGTCTGCCTCATAGGGAAAAGGCCTGAAAGGACATGGACAACAGTATGGTGATTGCAGGGGTAGGGATGTATAAGTGGGTTAAATGGTAGTGGAAAAATACAGTAAAAATTAAAAAGAAAAGATGCCTGCTGTTATTCTTTATTAATCTGCATTATAATGTTATTTGACAGTTTTTTATTTTTTTCATCTCAATTCTGACTATTGGCAATTTGATTATGATACACTTTGATGTGGTTTTCTTCTTGTTTCTTCTTTTCATTGATATTCTTGGATCACCAGGATTGGAAAATATTCAGTTAAGTCTTCAAATATTTTTTTCTGACCCCTGCCCTTGCGCTCCATCTTTTCATTTGGGCTATAATTACATATATGTTGGACCTCAATATTCCCAAAGGTCATGCTGCCTTTTTCAGTCTGTTTTCCCTATATTTCATTTGAGAACTTTTCATTGCTATGTCTTCAAGTATGTGACCTTTACTTTGCAATTATAATCTGCTATTAATCCCATCCTTCCTTCCCTCCCAATTCTCTAATATATGTAATATATACATTGTATATTAAATATATGTACTATTAGAATATGTGAGTTCTGTCCAGAAAGAGTCCAGCCATTGTTAATATAATGAGAACACTTTGCATGACATCCATGTAACCTGGCAACTGAGGAGTGGACTGGAATGCACACACGTGAATAATGATGACTTCCCTGTACTAGTCAGTGGGTGTGGTAGGTGCCGTTGAGTGAACATGTGTACTATGTGTCTGTCACATTCAAAATGAGCAAGTAGAGCAATGAGTCTGCATCAGATTTTGCGTTAAGCTTGAACATTCCTCCATGGAAACTATGAGGATGATTCAGGAGGCTGCAGCTATGGGCAACTGGTGATTGGCATGGTAACATGCCTGCTTCTGCATCATGTCTCATGCCGAGTTTTCTGGTGAAACATCAAATCACCCAGGGAATGCAGCACCCTCTACAACCCAGGTTTGGCTCTCTGCGACTTCAGGCTTTTCCCAAAACTAAAATCACCTTTGAAAGGGCAGAGATTTCAGATCATCAATGAGACTTAGGAAAATACGACGGGGCAGCTGATGGTGATTTGGGAGACCTGTATATATATAATAATATATATAATATATATCATGTGTATTATATATATGTTCTTTTAAAACTATATCATCTCTAGAAGTTTTATTTAAATATTTTACATCATTACTTTCCTCATCATACTTTTATTTTCCTCTACTTTTGAGCATATGGCATATACATGTGTTTATAAGAGCTATTTTAACATGTTTGTCTACTATTCTATCTAGGTCAGTTTCTATTGATGAAGTTTCTCATTTTTGATAGATAAGGCATAGATATATAGCTTAGATATATATATTTTTGGCAGAATTATGTGAAGGTAAATTGCAGACATCATAAAACTTAACTGCTAAAATTTGAGCATGGGTCTCCTAAGTTTACTCTTCAGAATAACATCATACCTTTGTCATTTCTAAGAAAATTAACAACAGTTCTGTAATCAAGTACACAGTATTATATTCAAATTGAGACTTGCCATCTTTCTTGTCTTTAAAATGATTTTATATGTGGATTATTTTCCAGTCAGAATCTCATCAAAATTAATGTTTTGAGTTTAGTTTTTAAACATTTCTCTTTTTTTAAAAGATTTTATTTATTATTTTTAGAGAGAGGGGAAAGGAGAGAGGCAGAGATGGAGAAAGACATCAATGTATGGTTGCCTTTCACCTACGTCCAGCTACAGACCTGGCTGGAGACCTGGCTTGCAACCTGGTTATGTGCCTTGACTGGGAATCGAACCAGCGACCTTTGGGTTTGTAGGCTGGTGTCTCATCCACTGTGCCACCAGCCAGGATACGTTTTTCTATTTTGAATATACAAATAATTTAAGACCAACTATTTTTTAAAAACCTGTCTTCAGCTTAAGTATGAAGTCTTAAGTAATTTTCATGAAAGTCTTTAGTTAAATATTCATTGCATGAATTTCTTAATTTTGCTGGCTTTTCAACTATTGAAAGAAAATATATTTTATGTTAACAACATAAAATAAATCAATTCAAATAAAAAATAGATCAATGTACAGGAGCCTTTGAAATGGATTCCATCTACCATTTCATCTTCTGGGATTAGTATTATTAATATAACACTTCATTAAATAGACTGGATATTAGTTGATGTTAAAAAATTCTTCTGAGGAAGGAGCTGGTGTGTGAGCTTCTGGCAGTTCTGTTGACCCCACAGTTCTGTATCCTTGGCAGCCAGAACAAGCTTGTCCAGGGCAGAGCACATTGTAGGCCATAGTGGTGGCTTCTGCCAGAAAAGAAAACAGCAATAGATGATGTTGGGGAACAGCCAACATTGTTATGTATTCTTTAAAAAGAAGATCTTGTTATTTCAAATACTTGTCTAGATGGAGAAGTTATTCCAAATTTCCATGTACCTGAGACTGATAACTGGCTTAATGCAGCAATTCAATCCTTGGAGTATTTTCCTGACCAGTTCATAGTTTTGGTTAGTCAGCAGTTAGTGCAAAATAGAAATGAAGAGACATGATTGAACAAATAGAAGCAGATACTCTTAAATGCCACAGTAAAATGTTATCATCAAGAGAGAGGCCCTGGCTGGTAGCTCCATGGGTAGGCACCAGCCTGCGAACTCTTAAGATCGCTGGTTCAATTCCCAGCCAGGGCACGTAACCAGGTTGCTAGCCATGTCTGATTCTCTCCCATTCTTCCTCCCGCCCTACCCTTCTCTCTGAAAACAATAAATAAAATCTTTAATAAAAAAAAAAAAAAAGGGAGAGAGAGATTGCCTTGTTAACCAGTGAGTATTTTGATATTCACTCAGGAATTATTGAACTTTTAGAAAATGAGAAAAGAACAAAGCACTTGAAGCAATTTAACTATATCTAAGATTATTGCTGCCCCACATTAGAGAAGAGTTACAACAGCTACTTACTTTTATGGTTATTGCATCAGAACCTAATGCCTACGAACTACAAAAACAGATACCAGTTACTTTACTGGACCTGGTTAGCAAGAAACTTAGGAAGCTTCTACATGGAAAAGATTCAGATGCTATAGCAAAAAATCATTTGAAGTGTGGAAATAAGCATAAACTTCATAGGACCAAAGCAAAGTAGAAAAGAACCGTAGTCAACACTACAAAATGAAAAATATTTACCAATCAGAGAAATGCATGTTAAAACCACAATGAGATATCATCTCACACATGTCAGAATGACCATCATTAATAAATCAACAAACAACAAGTGCTGGTGAGGATGTGGAGAAAGGGGAACCCTTTCGTACTGTTGGTGGGAATGCAGACTGGTGCAGCCACTGTAGAAAGCAGCATGGAAATATCTCAAGAAATTAAAAATGGACCTACCTTTTTTTTAAAAAAAAAAGATTTTATTCATTATTTTTACAGAAAATGGCAGAGAGGAGGAAGAAAGGGAGAGAAACATCAATGTATGGTTATCTTTCACCTGCCTCCAGAGGGAGACCTGGCTGGAGACCTGGCTTGCAATCTGGTCATGTGCCCTAACTGGGAATTGAACCAGCAACCATTGGGTTCTCAGGCTGGCACCAATCCACTGAGCCACCAGCCAGGGCTAGGATCTACCTTTTGACCCACTTCTGGGAATATATCTAAAAGAACCCGAAACACTAATTTTAAAGAACATGAGCACCCCTATGTTCAAGGCAGCGTTATGTACAATTGCCGAGATATGGAAGCAAGGGTCCATCAGTAGACAGTGGATAAAACAACTATGGGACATTTATACTGTGGAATACTACTTGGCCATTAAAAAGGAACTTTTATTCTTTCAACAGTATGGATGGACCTGCATAACATTATGCTAAGTGAAATAAGCTAATCATAGAAAGAAAAAGACCATATGTGGAACCTAATGAGCAAACTAAATTAACAAGCAAAATGAGGATGGACTCACAGGTGGAGAGCAAACGACAGCTAGTTGGGAGTTAGGGGGAAGGAATTGAGCAAAAAGGAAAAAAAGACTCATGGACATGGATAACAGTATGGTGATTGCTGGGGGAAGGGAGGTTATAAGGAAACTAAATGATAATGAGAAAAAATACAATAAAGATTAAATTTTTGTTATGATAGTGATAATGTGATTGGGTTTTTAATTTAATAAAATTAGTATATATATACTAATTATATATATACTAATTTATATTATATAATATATATTATATATACAATTTATATTATATATTATATATTTTTTATATATATACTAATTTTTATTTATATATATATATATATATATATATATATATACTGTTTAAATAATTTAGGCAGAGTGGGGGAAAAGTTTGTGATGATACTGACAAAACCAGATTGATAAAATGTTAATTTTTTGAAGGTGAGAATTGGGAACATGTGTTTCTTTTAACAATTTTCTCTACTTGGTGTATATTTAAAATTTCCATAAAGATTTTAAAAATATGAACAAATAAGAGAATTAGTGAAACCACTTAAAACTAAGAGATAGTCTTCTAAATGACTCATGAATTACAAATAAAAATCTAAATTTGTAACCTATTTATAAAACAGTAGTAACCATAACACTAAATATTAAAACATTTGAAAAGCGCTTAGTTTCAAATATTTTGATGACTTAGAAAGTGACAGTTAATTAACTAAATCTTAATGCCAAAAACCAGAACAAAATAAACATAAGGGAAGTACACAGAATTAAAGGAACAAATTAATAATTTAAAGTACCAAATTAATATACCAATTTAAGTGATAGATATTTGAAAAAATGACATGAATCAAACATAAATATTATAATTAAATGGAAAACTACAAATAGGAATTAAAATGAACATGTCTTACCCTTAGACAAGAATAGATTTTTTTTTTTTAAATAATTTTTTTTTAATTTTTTTTTTATTAAAGATTTTATTTATTATTTTTCAGAGAGTGGGGAAGGGAGAGAGGCAAAGAGGGAAAGAGACATCAATGTATGGTTGCCTTTCACCTGCCTCCAGCTACGGAGCTGGCTAGAGACCTGGTTTGCAACCTGGTTATGTACCCTGGCTGGGAATCGAACCAGCGACCTTTGGGTTCGCAGGCTGGCACCTTATCCACTGTGCTACCAGCCAGGGCAAGAATAGATTTTTTAATGAAGAATTATTATGTGAATAAATGGGAATTGTGATGAAATTACTTATAGAAAAAATGTTAGAAGAGTTTTATCTATATTAGAAAAATAAATAATTTAATACCTATGTGAGAAACCTAGAAAACTGGTAGAGAACTGCTTTTTAAAATGGCCCCTGGGTATTTTTCAAATATCCGGAAATGTGTGGGAAGTGTTGTTCATTTGGTTTTTTGTTTTGTTTAACTCGATGCTCATGTCTCTTGGAGAATAAACCTAGTGGACCTAGTGTATATATGGTTCAGAATATGTCACACACAAGCAAGAACAATCAGCTAAGTGTAGGCTAATTTTTTTCAATGGAAGCAGTTTAAATAACTAATAATAAAATATTAGTTTGGTAAATTGCAGCCTAAATAAATAGAAAGTATATAATATTTAGTTTCATGGGAGAAAATAATCATGATATGTGACCATGAATATGATTTGTTTTAAAAATGTTACTGAACAATCCTTGTTTTTGCAAATATGTGGTCATTTATGGAAACAATATACCTGAAGATGTAATAATAAACATCTATGGGTGGTAGAAATATAGAGGCCTTTTAATTAAGGACAGAATGTATTTATATCGCTTTAAAAATTTTTTTTAATATTTTTATAGAGAGGAGAAGGGAGGGAAAAAGAGAGGGAGAAGAAACATCGATGTGTGGTTGCCTCTCTAGTACCCCCAACTGGAGAACCCAGACATGTGACCTGACTAGGAACTGAACTGGCAGCCCTTTGGTTTGCAGGCTAGTGCTCAATCCACTGAGCCACATCAGCCAGGACTTGTAGCTTTTAGATTTTCCGCATACAAATATGTGTATTACTTTTTAACAAGAAAAATATAATAGAAATATAAAAGCTGGATGGTATAGCAATACTGGAAAATAGTGAATATACATATGTAATTGTAAATCTATGATTTTTTGTAATTACTATCACATAATTATGAACAAAGCTCACAAATAAAAGCTGAATCTGAGCCAAAAGCATAATAAAGTGATTAATGTCTTCACTATTTCTGCCAGTTACATCAACCTATTCTCAGATTCCTCTGTGAAATAGAGGAAGCCTTGCCATAAGAAGCCCTTAAATATTCTTAATTGGGGTTGATTGATTACAGACTCATTCCTGGAAAAACATGTGTAAATGTTAAAAGCAAAAGAATCACTAATGGAATATTTTCTAGGGAGTTTTTAATTTGCACTTAATTGAAACTACATATCTAAAGAATTTCTTAATGTTTTCCAGTTCCTAAAAGCAGAAATGAGTCAAGACTATCATTTGGCTAAAAAATTATGTCAGATGAGTAAGTACAAAATACTTTACATTTTCCAATCTTCTCTCTGTTTCTAGATCCATTTCATAATATATAATATGATTTGATTATCATAAATCCTGTGAATTTCCCTGATAGTGTCTCAGTGATTTCTTGACAGTAAATTAGGTCAATTGGTGAAGGACAAATTTAGACTCCTAGACTAACTTTGAGTGAGATCAAGTAAAAGAGACTAATTACTACAAAGGTAAGTCAATTGTTCCAAAACTATTTGAGTGCTTACATGTGTCAGGCACTGGAAATACAGCAGTCAACAAGACAGATAATGATCCCACATTTATATCTAGTGTCAGATAATAAACTCACAGAAAGTGTGTCATAAATGATAGGTGCTATCTAGGAAAATAAAGTAGGATAGAAGAAATAGGAAGTACTGGGAGGAGGCAAAGCACTTTTCAAATAAGATCGTCCCGGAAGGTCTCATGAACAGACTTGGGCAAAGACTTAAAGTTGAGGAAGTAGTCACGTGAGTGTGTGGAAGAAGCGGGTTCCAGGGAGGACAATAGCAAATATGCTGAGATGCTAGTGTGCCTGATGAACAGCAAAGAGGACAGTGTAACTGGAGCAGGATAAGCAGTGGGTGGTGTGGTAAGAGATGAGGTCCCAGAGATTTGAGGTAGGGGATTGTGCAGATTTTCACAGTTTAAGGGTCTTCACTTCTTCTCTGAGTGGGAAACAATTGGACAGTTTTGAGTGGAAGAGTTTGATCGTACTTTTTTTCTTTCTATCTTTGGATTTTAATGGTTTGACTTGTTCAAAATAGTTGTAGTTTTCCTAGTCTTTATACAATGGGAGGTTTGAGAGATTTGCCAAGTTTGTTAATTCTTTGGGTTAACAAAGAATTTTCATCAGCTTTGAAAATTTCCTGGCCGTTATCTTTTCAAATCACTTAAGCCCCATTCTCTCTCTATCTTTTCTTCCTGGATCTTTAATTACACATAAATTGGAAATCTTTTTCATGGTGTCCCACATGTATCTGATACTTACCTTTGTTTTTGTTTTGTTTTGTTTTTTTCCCTTTCTTCTTTACTTCTCTGATTCAGTTTGGATATTTTCAATTTGTCTGTACTTGAGTTGACTTACCCTGTTTTCCGCTGTGTCTAATCTGCTATTAAAACTATCCAGTGAGTTCTCTTTTTTAAATTGATATCCAGTGGGTTCTTAATTTCAAAGACTGTATTTTCCAATTTTAGAAAGTGCATTATACAATTTTGAAAGATTCTCATTCTCTGTTGAAGTCCATGTTTTCATCTATTTTATCCATCTTCTCTAATACATTTGTATAGTTATTTTAGAAGTGAAATGGAACTCTCCAATAAACTTTATTGATAGTGGGACTCAAAATATTACCTGATGTTAGTTAGACTTAGGGCCTTGAAGTGAATGTGTAGTATTGGAATTGTGAGAGTCTGCTCTCATTTGCCTCACAGTGTCCCCACTATGGATATGGTACTTGTGAAATCATTGGCTAACTTTTTAAAAATTCTCACCCGAAGAAATATCTTGATTTTTAGAGAGAGAAAAAGGGAGGGGAGAAAGAGAAACACTGCTCACTTGCCTCTTGTACATGCCCTGACCAGGGACTGACCCTGCAACATATGTGTGTGTCCTGGCCAGGGATCAAACCTGAAACCTCTTGGTGTGTGGACGATGCTCCAAGCAGTTGAGCTACCTGGCAGGGCCCATTGGCTAATTTTTAAAAAGGGTTTCTTGAATGCTTTAACACTACCTATTTTATATCCAAAATAATAACCATATTTTACACTTTTAACCTTAAAGCCATTGAATAAAATATTTTGATCATAATTATTTTTGGTGGCCCACACATAGAATTTCCAACCAGAAGGAATCCTTAGAAAGAATCTTGTCTAATCCTCTATTTTTATAAATAATGACACTGAAGCAGAGAGAGGTTGAGCAGCCTCATCAGCCCCACTCAGGAGGCAGATAACACAGCCCGACCTGGGACCCCAGCCTCCTCCTTCCACACCTTCCTCCTCTGTGGGGCTAGTGCAGAAGTGAGCGACTCCGTAGCTCTAGCTCCCAGTTCTCTGGGTTTCTTGTGGAGCCTCATTGTAGGAAAATTTACGTACCATACTTCAGTGTTCATCAGTCAGTTTTATAAAGCCTGTGGCTGAAGCTTATAAAATACAGGCTCTGATATCCCCGTACCTGTCCATCCATTTTGGCTATTGGCCCGCAGTGTGCCGCATAGACAGCTGCTTATTCATCTGACCCCAACCAGTGAATACACATTAAGTGGCAGGTCAGTGGGGATGAGAAAGTCCAAATTGATCTATCTTAATCGGGTTATATCCCTTTAAAAATCATTCACTCCCATATTTCCTTCATTCCAACAAATACATATGGAGCACCATATCTACCAGACATGCTGGGAGCTAGAAAGAAAGAAATTAGAGCACTTATGCTTGAAATCCTTTGGGATTGATACAGACATGATTTGATTTGGTTTTCACCTCTACTGGCTCACCTAGTAACACTGTTCACACTTTTCTGTGTCAAAATGTGGTGCCTCTAAAACTAAGGACTACACTTTAGGAAAAGTAGCTATGGAGCATCCTAAGACAGGCACCATGATCCAGGAAGCCAATTGGGAAAGAACCCTGCTCCCAAGAGAGAGAAGAGGCTCATGAGAAGCATGGGAAAAGAGGCCCAGAGGTGGGGGCAGAGATTGTGAAAAGTTAGATTGTCTCCCCCTGAGGTAGATTGATATGAAGATAGGGAGGCACAGATTTAGCAATGCCAAGCAAGTTCAAGGAAGAACAAAGAGCTGAGGACAGACTTGTCTTGGGGAGGAGCAAGCACTAGTGCTTTGGTGCTAACAGAACACTTTGCTGAGGGTTGCCCTAAGTCCCTCTCTGTGTTCAGGTAACAGACAAATGAAATATTTTTATCTAGCATGGACCCCAAAATACTTAAATAAGTACTCACAGTATAGGTATTCTTTTATGTCTTTTGTTCCAACTTCTAGCTCTTCTCCAGACATTGCCCCTCTCTATAGATATTTATAAATGTATGAATGTAAACATAAATTATGTTTTTACATATTTACGTATGTATGTATGTGTTGAGCACCCACTAGGGGAACGTTAATATCACATTAATTTTTTACATAATTCTGTGAGGCTGCTATTATTAAACCTTCTTTACTGGTGAGAAACTGAGGCTAGCAAAGAGAACTAGTTCACACCCAGCTACTGAGTGGTAAAGTTAGGATGAGATCCCAGATCTGGCTTGAAAGCCTATGATTTCCTACTGTGTTTCCATTTTCTCATTGTATTAATAAGCTTAGATTTCTGGTCAAACAGATAGAATTGGGAAAGAGATACTTTTATAGACCAATCAGCTTTGAAATAACTCCTATGGTTGACTAATATATATGAATTACGGTTCATAATTTATATGAAATAATGCACATTTGTCCCTTCAGAAATGTTTTACAAATATATTTTCTTGATCAAAGCTTCAGGGTCCTGGTGTGTTTTCTTGGTTACAGCATACTCATTTACATCTTGTTTGGCTGCTGAGCTCCCCACCTGGTATCCCATGTACCTATGGGTTGTTCTGTCTTTGTTCTGCCTTTTAAGAACTTGTATTGGGTTCCCCTAAGAAATTTTACTTGATGGTGAAGGCTTGAATTTCACCTGTCTTCTGCACTTAGTTTTTATATGGCCCTGATATTTCCTCAGTCTTTTTTATTTATTTATTTATTTTGTCATCTCATGCAGAACTGGTATCTCTGCTCCTGTCATTTCTTGGCTGGCCTTGGGGACAGCCTGGAAAAACAATTTTTAAATGGAACTGGAAGTCAAGAGTCCCAAATACTTATCTTAGTTCATCTCATGAATGACTGTGAGATTTTGTACCAGTCTTCCTATTTTTTGTTTTTTTCACTTGTAAGAAAGAATCTGCAACTCAGTCTCTCAGGCACCATGCTTCTGCTCATAGGTGGCCCTAGATTCTATCAGCCTGCAATACCTATTTCATCTGCTATAATACTGTAAACGTGTAAGAGTAATAGCCTGAGAAATAGAGTGGCTCTCATCATTGTAAATCTAATACAAAATAGGTGTAGCCTCAGAAAGCATAGTTCCTATAACATTTTTTTTCTTTTTGAGTTAAGATAAATCATTCTGTCCTATTAGCCTAGAAATAATTTTATCTAGGCAAAAAAGGACTGCTTTCTACTCAGCTGTCTATATTCATGTATTTCATTTTTTATGTTTTTAGGGCTTTATCTCTGTTCTCAAGACCAGAGAACAGGGCAAGACCAACATTCTGTCTACCCTAGAACAACCTCCAGTCTCAGGGACTTAGAACCTCATGGGCAGCAGAGCCCCCGGCTCCCTGCCCCAGCTTCAACTAGAAGAAAGTATCCATTGAAGTCTTAGGAAGGAACCAAACCTTTCTCTAGGCCTAGACCATTCTAGGAAAACTAATAATTATCAACATTTATTCAGTACTTAGCATGCATCAAGGATTGGGCTAAATACTTCATCTACATTATCTCATTGATTTAGTAGAATAGACTAATGTGGCGGATAATATTATTACAGATAAAGGAACTGAAATACAGGGATTTTAATTATTTTCTGTAAGGTAATGCAGCTAGTCAGGGTTAGAATCAGGATTTATAACTGACAGTCTTTCTTCAGGGTCCATACTGGGCTCTGCTTTGCAGCCCCCGGAACACCAGCTGCATGTGCTAGAAGCTTCTGTCACTTTTTTTTCAAACTCTACTAGCCTGTCAAAGAGTAAGAAGAATTTTTTGATTCATCACCTAGAATGAATACTGCTGGGCTAAGTTTCACAGCAGACACCTTTGGGAAAACTAAATTGGGAAAACCACATTCTCCTCACTATCAGATTCACATAGTTTGATTCATAATAGAACATGTGTATAGTTCTGTAATATCCTGCAGTTGCCTCTTACTGTAAATGTGACCTGGTTAACTTTATTTAACCTAGTTTTCTTAAGAAACTCAAGGAGCAGGTTGGAGAACTCCTGCCCTAGAAAGAAGCTTAGCCCAAGAGAAAGATTTAGACTGCTGATGATAAGCCTATTTTAGTCCAAGTTAAAATGTATAAAAAGTTACTTTTATTAGAAACCTTAAGATGTATAAATACCTTTGGGATCCTCAAAAGCAGCTTCTAAGTCATGCTAACACAGACTGATGGTAGATTATTATGGTAGGGATTAGGAAATAGACACTGGTTTGGTGTGTCAGGATGAAAGCCATGGGGTGAGGTCCTCTGCACCAGTGGGGCTTAGATGAACCAGCCACAGTTGTCTCTCTCACTCTTAGCCAGGCCAGTAGCCCACTTGATGTTTCAGTGCCCTCTGTGTGCCATCAAGATATTATGCAGGAGCCACAACATTAAATAGATGATGCAGAATTATGAGTCCTCCTCAGCACAAGCAGAAAGGCGGTAGAGAGAGATTTAAAAAATAAAAAGTCTAGCCCTGGCTGGTGGCTCAGTGGGTAGGCACCAACCTGCGAAGTCAAAGGTCACTGGTTCAATTCCTAGTCAGGGCACATAACCAGATTGCAAGCCAGGTCTCCAGCCAGGTCTGTAGCAGGAGGCAGGTGAAAGGCAACCGTACATTGATGTTTCTCTCCCACTCTGCCTCCCTCCCTGCTGTTCTCTCTAAAAATAATTAATAAAATCTTTAATTAATTAATTAAGTAGTCTAGAAAACTATCAAACAAAAGGTGTAAATCATTCTGCCCCCTAGGACATTGGTAACATACCAATTAGCCGTAAAAAAATCTATTGGGATGGTCAAAAAGAAAGATGACATTCACATAAAAGGTCAACAAAAAGAAATAAACAGTGCAAAAACAATGGGTCTGATGAAAAGGGAAGAATGCTGTTAAGTAGGCAATGACTAGGGTGTAAACTAGGGTAAAAGTTTTAAGGATGAAGAAAAATAAGAGGCCCTGGCTGGTGGCACCGTGGATAAGGCGCCAGCCTGCAAACCCAAAGATTGCTGGTACGATTCCCAGCCAGAGCACGTAACCAGGTTGCAAGCCAGGTCTGTAGCTGGAGGCAGGTGAAATGCAATCATACGTTGATGTCTTTCTCCCTCTCTGCCTGTCTCCTTTTCCCTTTCTCTAAAAATAATATAGAAAGAAAGAAAGAAAAAATTAAAAATTTCAGTTTCCCAATTTGAAAAATGAGTTTGTAGAAACAGCATCTCTACATGAAAGAGCTTGCACTAAAAAGTGAAAACAAAAAATGAAACAAAAAACAGAAAAACTACTCTTTCTACTCTTTTTTCTGTATTTGCAGTGTAAAGATAAGGCCTTTAGTAAAGAATGTCAGGTAGGCTAGATAAAATGAGAGATGAACAGACTCTGGGCACACATTCTTAGTAGTGAAGTCTCTGTATTTTGCAGGATTTGTGCCTTGTTTGTGGAATTAGTCACAAAACACCTTGGTTACAGGCCTATGAGGGAAGCCTCAATGACAGATTGACTCTTTGGACAGGAGTTAGAAAATAGAATGAGAATGATTTCTCTTACAAGGAACCTAAGATAAGTAGAGCATTTTCTCTCTCTGCACTTAAATATACCCATGGTATAATTGGTATTTACTGCTTTGTGCATTTTCATTTACTCTGATTGACAGTTTCAACCTCATTCTGAGGAACCTATTTGCTGAAACACTTTGAACGTTAACAACATACATTCTGTTATCCATTTTCAGTCCTAATATATGAACCAGAAAATCCTGAGGCCAAGGAGTTTTTCTCTCTTATTGAAGAAATGTTGCTGATAGGTAAATTTAAAATTTGAAATTCCTTCTTTCTTATAGAACCATGAGCAGTCACTATTTAAAAACCCATTATCCCAGAAGATTAGCAAAGTACAACCTCAGGAAGTGGTTAAGAAAAGTCTAAATGGTTGTCATGGATGGTTTTATGAAACCAGCTTGTCCTTTGTGGATGGTCAAGATGACTTCCTTTTCTCTGTGGGGTGGAACTGCCCAAATAAAGCATAGTAGTCTTTAGAGGGAACAGAGCATGCTAATTGCCCACCGTGTTAAGGGACTATTCCACAATTCCAAGAAAAGCCAGTACTCTCTAAATTATTCTGTTAAGAATTTACTTACTCTATTTAAGAATTATGTTCACAATAATAAAAACATTTTCATTGACCTAGTTTTAAGTTTACTTTAAGTTTGCAAACATCTTTATTTCAGTAAGAATATATTCTTACTTGTACTACTACTTCTACCCCTATATACAGTTAACAAAGCTTAGCTCAGCTCAGTTCTCATGTTCCAAAATATCCCTTGGTGGAGGGAGAAGCAAGGAGAATTACAATTTTTCAAGGATTGAAAGTATTAAGAAATATGTTAAGCAATTCTCTTTCTTTCTGGCAGAGAAAGCCCAAAATCCTGAGGAAGATGATAAAGATACTGAAGAAGATAGCGGTGAGAGTGAAGGAGAAAGCAGCGAGGGGCTAAGTGAAGAAAGCTCAGATGAATGTGAAGACAGTTGATAAAAGATGCTACTATGGTTTAATCTTCACATGCTTTTATTACTGTGTAACATGGAAACATAAAGAAGAGAGCTGCATTTTAGTCTAATTCTTCATTTGGTACAGATTGTTTTAACTTATTCATATTAGTTTGAACTCCTTCCTAATATTTAGGTCTTAGCTCAATGTGAGTTATTCAGAGAGGAAAACAGTATTTGAAAACATGCAGCAGTGCCCTGACTGGTGTAGATCAGTGTGTTGGGTGTCCTCCCACACCCCAAAAGGGCACCGGTTCAATCCCCGCAGTCAGAACACATGGCTGGGTTGTGGGCCAGGTCCTCGGTGGAGGCATGCAACCGATCACATATTGCTGTTTCTCTACCTCTCTTTCTCCCTCCCCTCCCCTCTCTCTAAAAATAAGTACAGCATCTCATATACCTGTTGAATGGTAGAGCCTGAATTTGTATATGGATGTTAATTACAGCTCCAGATCCATACTCTTAGTCCTTCCAGGTACTTTTATATCATATTCTTTATAGCATATGTCAGGACCTGATGTTCTTATTTAATTATTTGCTCTTTTTATCTTCTCCCTTCTTGTCAGAAAATGTAACCTTCCTGAAGCAGAGCTTTGGCTTTTTCACCATTATATCCCTAGCAACTGTACAGTACCTGGCAAATAATGGAATGTACATATATACCAAGTGAATGAATGAAGTTAAAATTAATGAAATGTTTACCTTCTTTCATGAAACATTTACCTACCTTTATTGTACCTTTGATGTATCAATTATATTATTTTGCTGATTCTGTATTCCTTGATGAATTTCTGCCTCCTTCAAAATAGATTGTGAAGTAACTGAGGTAAAAATGAGAAAAATATTCCCAAGTAATTTGTGTTTCAAGGTGCCAGTCTGATTTGTGGGTAGGTATTTTGAATTTTTATTCTTCTAGCAGCACAATATTATGCTATATCCAAAATTTTGCAGCATCGTTTAGTCTTTGGCATTTTGTAGCCTGCTAACATTTAGATGAAATTCTGCACTATTTAATAGCAGTAACTGAAAAAATGAAGGCAGGTGTGTATAATCCTCTAGTTACCTTAAGTAGTCAGAAAGCATTGGAGGGCTGGCTAACAAAGACTCACGGACTGTAATTCTTTTATTTGTGGGGAGTTTGTTATTCCTTCCCACCATGGCAAAACCACCATATATCAACCTGGTGATGCTCACCTGAGTATGGAGTGCCCCCTTTCCCCACCAAGAAGTTCATAAAATACCCTGCAACTAATGTTGCAATCTAAATTAGTTACACTAATGAGATTTTAGTTTTCTTTTAAAGGAACAGGAAAGTTATGAGGAAGAAACTCTGAATAAAAAGCCAAAATATCACAGGCCATGTTATAGCTAAATCTAAAAATTTGTAAGGTTTGCCCATACAGGATAATCATACCCCTCTCTTCCCATTCTTTATCCTACTTGCTGTCTTTGATCAATGTAACTTAGGATGTTGGCATAGTCTCACATAGGCATGTGTATCTGTATGTAGTAATAATAGCTAAAAAGTAATCTGCAAAGTTTATTTAACCCACTGGCTTCTCACAATTTTTCAAAGAGCATGCTATTATTATCCCTGTAAGTTACATGAATTGGATTTGGGATGCTTGGGGATAACCAAGGGTAAATGCTAACTGGGGTATTGGAATTCAGATGGAGATAGTAAGACTTAGACTGGAAATAGCCTAAGTGCCCATCGGTGGATGAACGGATCAAAAAAAGCTTTGGTACATTTACATAATGGAATACTACACAGCAGAAAGAAAGAAAAGCTCCTACCCTTTGTGACAACATGGATGGAACTGGAGAGTACTATGCTTAATGAAATAAACCAGTCAGTAAAAGACAAATACAATATGATCTCACCCATTACAGGAGACTAATGAACAAAACAAGCAAACATTTAAAACAGAACCAAAGACATGAATATAAGAAACAGACCTTCAGTATGCAGAGGGGAAGGGGTGGGGGAGTGGGGAGAAGGAGGCAAAGAAGGGGAGCAGTTTAGTCAAGGAACCAGCATGGATGACCCATGGACATGGACAACAAATGGGATTGACTGGGAGTGGGGTGGGGTTTGGAATCTGGAGTGGGGGAAGGTGGGAAGAGAACGGGATGAGTGTAATACAACAATAAAATTAAATTAAAAAAAAATAGAGATGCTAGGTTATGTCCCAGTATGAAAGATCTTCTGAATCTTGAACCCAGCGTTCCATGCTACTTCACACATAAACTCCAGAAACTGTTTAATGTTCCAGACCTGTGACTTTGATGAAATTTTATAACATGTTATGTGGTATGAAATAACCAAATATCCAACAACATGGGAATGTGATTGTCCATTTAATGGACTTAAGGTGGGAACCCACTAAAATAGTTTTATTTATTTATTCATTCAATAAATACTTATTGAAGGCCTATGAGGTTACCATGGAGAACAAAACCCATAAATAACACTTAAACGGTGCTCTAAAATAGCACTGAAATACAGGGTGTAAACACTGCCATGAAGGAAGCATAATGTGCCAAGAGAGCACATGGCAGGAGGGAGCAGCACTTAACCCAGGCCAGGCACCCAGGGAAACCATTCAGAAGGAAATGAAGTCTAAACTGAAAAGATGGAACAAGCAGGAATTAGCCACAAGATGATGCTAGATGCATACTGAGTCCAGAAATAAGTAGATAAGATTGGGTTGCAAAATGGAAAAGATGAACCAGGGAAAGTAGACAGATGAAGCTATAGTGATAAAAAAGCTGGATGATAATGTGTTATATAAGCCATATTAAGTTTGAACTTTATAGTTGTGGGAGGCCATTGAAGGACTTTAAGAAAAGTAATATTTTAGAAAATTCTAGTAGCCAGATGCAAAAATGTTTTCTCAAACTACAGTTCATAATCCATTAGTTATAAAATTATAATGAGTCACAAGTAGATGGGTTTTTAAAAATTATATGTAATAGAAATTAGCACACAATACAAAATAGCATGGATTAGGGTTTTGTGAAGCTTTTGATTTGTGTGTGCATGCCCTCTATCTTGTGGAGTGTAGTTCTTCCTATGGATCTCAATAAAAAGTACATAGTATATACATACACATTATATATCTGAAAGTACAGAGAACAGACCGTACAAAACTCCAATGATACATAGTAATTCTAGCAGTTCAAAAATGTAGCCTAGAAAGAGGCCGTCGCAGAGAGATGCAATGGAATGGGGGAGTTATCTTAGAGGTAGAACAGACAAGAGTTGGTGAATTAAATATGGGGGAGAGGTAGAGGTAGAAGGTGACTCCCAGTTGGATAAGTAGGTATATGGTGACACTGTCCCTAAGGAAAAGGAAAATATTTGCTGGAGATGTTGGAGTTAACTTACACAAGTTGAGTATGAGAAGCATATTCGTTTGCTATGACTGCTGTAGCAAATCACAACAAACCTAGTGGCTTAAAACTGCACACATTTATTATCTTACAGTTCTGGGGATCAAAAATTTAAAAGCCTCACTCAGCCAAAGCCAAAGTGTCAGCAAAGCCAAATTCTTTCTGGAGGCTCTAGGGGAGAACCAGTTTCCTTGCCTTTTCTTGGTTCAAGAGCCTGCCTGCATTTCTTGGTCCGTGGCCCTGTTGCTTCACTTCAAAACCAGCAATGCCTGACTGAGACATTCTCACGCTGCAGTCTCTAGTCCTTCTCCCCTATCTTGCGATGTTTGTTAAATGAACATTTATTAAGTAGAACCCTGAGGTGTTGATCCAGGCCTCAAGTCAGGGGATAATCAAGCTCTACGGAAACAAATGGGCAACAAAATAAAACAGTTATTAGGCTTAGCTTACATATCCATGGAGAAACTTAAATGGATCAAAATCATTGTTGAGCTGAGGGAACAGAATAGGAGCCGAAATTAACATCTATTGAACACCAGGCACAGTTGGACTTAGTAAGTTTCACGGACATCAAATAAGAGAGTACAGAAAGCTGATACTAGCCCCCATTTTACAGATGAGAACATTTAGAGCAGTAAGTGATACCTAGTAAGTAGAATCTAGATTTGAACTTGGCTGACCTCAAGAGGTCCTGGAAAGGAGTCTTTAGGATTCGCAACATAAGATTCTCCAATGAGAAGAGTCACAAAATACTATAAATTATTTTAGATAAATGAAGCCTTATCTGATCTTACCTGATAGCCCATCCTCCGGTTATGGGAGTCCAGAGATTAAGCGCTCTTCCAAGGTCAGATGGTTCTGTGGTGGAGTTGGGAAGCCTCACTGAGCAGTGTACAGGGCACTAGGGCTGACAGAGTTTTAATCCTACACCCCACAAAGTGTGTGGCCTGAGAAATCCTGAAAGCTCTCTAGACTTGTTTCTTCATTATCAAAATGCAGGTGATAGTTAAATGAAAATTCATAAGCAATTTCCATGAGCTTTATTTCTCACCTCTATAATCATGTCATGTTTTGAAGTGAGCGGGGATATACATACAGAGAAAGACATGTCTCTAACACATTACTTCCCTCCATCACTACCCCTATTAGCCCAGCCTAAGCCCAAAGTAAGCAATCCTGGGCAGCCTATGCTAAGACATTTCTTTCTCTGGGTCCCACTTTGGTCTCCCTGGCTGCTTTGGTTCTCCCTGGCTCCCTGGTGCCACACACATACACACACACACACACACACACACACACACACACACACACAAAAGATGCGTAACACACCACGCTGAAAATTCATGGATTTGCAGTTCAGTTCCATTCCAGGGGCTAAAGCAAATCACATGGCCAAAGAGTCGGGGCTGGGAACTGTGAACCAGTACAACATAAAGCCCTGATCTAGAGAAAAGGGGGAAATTTTTTAACATTTCAAGTCTCCCCATGATCTGATGCTTGTCTGTGGCTTGTCTCTGACTATGGAGTTGAGAAAAATGTGCCTATAGCCCCAGTGAGAAGATATTTAGAGACCACTTGAGATTTCAGGTTGTGTAGATCTAAGGGATCCCTGACACACCCAAAGGCAAAGAAAATAGGACCTCAGCCTTGGACTCAGTAAGATAGAATGAGCTCCAGGTGACTAACGGCTCTGGAAAAATCCATGGTAGGGATTTCAGATGATACAGATGTTACCTTGGGTTTGGTAAAACTCCAGTTCTTACATGAAGGGAACTGGGCTAGAGCAGCAAAGACAAAGAATCCCCTTCCTTTAAGGTTCCAGTTTTCTCCCCTGGCCAACTTCCCAGGATTAGGGTATGAATCCCATGTGAAATAGAAGTTATCAGTCTCCAAAATCAAATCAGAATATTTCAGAACTTTCACAAACAGCAATCTCATACATCTGAGTCTGAAACAAGGGCTAACTATCTGTTATTTTAAATAGTTCAAGAGCTCTTTACATGGAAAGAAATTGATAAAATATTACTAAGTATCCCATTCCATACTGTTTCACTAAGAGCATCTCATGGGAAATCATCTTCCTGGGATCTTACTCTTTTGGGAAAGGCCTGAATTTGCCTTAGTTTTGGTTGAACAAAGAATTTACAACATAGATCCTAAAACCTCTCTGTCAGAATTGCAATCCAAATCTGTTACTTCCTCAGTCTCCAAGTTTTGTAGTGAGACACCTTGCCTAATATCAAAAGGTTCCCTTCTAAGGGTATCTTTGAGGAGCCGATCAGTGGGAAATGAGTGTTCTGCATCCCCTTACCTTTTACCAAAGGGACAGAGACTCTGGGTGTTCCGGGCCACTTCCGGCGGCATCTCTCTGCTTACAAAAGAAAAAAAAAATTTTTTTTTAAGGCTCTGCTTTGTGAAATATGGCAGAGAATGAGAGTGAACTGGAAAGGACCTGCAGCTTTCCTTGAAGAACTCCCTTTTGCGGTCCACCGTTTCTTCTCAGAAATTGTAATCTATCGCCACCTGGTGGTCCCTTTGTCTTCATGTTTGGAACAACAGAATTGGGCGTCTTAAGATTTGTTCAAGATTTGTCCTAATACAAATCGCTCTGTCCTCCTTGATTAATTTCTTTAATATTAGAATATTTTCATCATCTGGTTGTCATCGGGGAAGGGACCATTTGACTATTATCAGAGCAGTTCAGCTCTCTAGGAGAAAACGTGATTTCCGGAGTCCTTTCCAGGGTTCTGGCTGGAATTCCGATTCCCTAGCCGCCCTTTTTTTAACCCTTCCGTGTCTCCGAGAAGTGAGTGTAGTGTGGTTTGTTGGGGGAAGGGGTGTCGATTCAGCTATGGTCTCCAAAGTCCAGAATGATTTGGGGGAACGATCGTTAAAATATACAAACACACTGAATACGCCTCAGCTCCGACCGAGAAAAGCCGAGTGTAAAGTTAACAACGCTTCTTCCTACCGCGCTGGTCTCGGGAGACATCCGTTTAAACCTTGAGCACTGCCATTCACATTCATATCCTCTCTCTCTCTCTCTCTCTCTCTTAAAATAGACCTTGAAGAGCCGGCTAAAATGAACCAACACCGTGTCTCTAAATCACCTTGCCCGGAGGCTAAAAATGACAAATACGTCAAAAAAAAAAAAAATCAACATTGACGTTCCTTATTTACTCACCTTGACGTGGACGCTATTTTATGCATAAAAATCTTCCCCGCAGCCAGTGTAGGCACCCTTTCCACGCCTTACTCTTTTCCCACCCACTCCTTTTTTCCTTTGCCGAAAGGCTCTTCTCCAAATCCGGTTGGATTATGTTTTAACCTCCCGGGGAATGGGCACTGTGGGCGTAGGGTCGTATTCCCAAGGTACAGCCCACGTTGACCTAAAGGAAGGATGTGCTGGTCATCAGGATGGAGTAGCCAGGGCTGCAGGCTAGCAAACCCCGGAGAGAGAGTTCTAAGCGGTCGCCCTCGCCCACTTCTTCTGCCTCAGGGCGTCGTGTTCTCTTTTCTTCAAAGCGCTAAACCTTAGATCAAATGGAAACGAAACAGCTGGGCGGCTACCACTCCCTTCCGGGCTACCCCTCCCCTGCCGGTTCGAGTCCCTAGAGAGGATATCATTTTTCCACCCCTCCTCCCCGCCATTGTCCAAAGCATCCTCACCCGGTAGTAATAAAAGGTAAAAAGAAGAACGTAAAACACAAAAATATAGATTCCAAATGTTCTGGGGAGCCAAAAAACGACCACAAGCACCCTCGGTACGATTTCTTATGGGGAGGCGAGAAGGGGGCGAAATATTCCATCACTGCTATCCTCTCCGCCAACAAGGGGAAGCAAACAGGAGTTAGTGCCTAGGAGGAAGGCGGGCCAGGGCGGGAGGGGCGGATTGGCCCCAAGCCGGAGACTAAAAAGGGCACAGAGAGGCTCCGGGGAGCCAAAGGTGGGCGCTGTCCTTGGTGCTGAAAGATCTGGACCCCCGCCTCTGAACTCGATCCTCTTGGACTGCGTGGGATACTAGACCTTTAGTTCCTTTACCTTCTCCTCTGAGCCCAAGATTCTGGCTTGGGATAAGAGACAATTGGAAAATAAACCAAAGCCCCAAGCCTGTTACTCTCCCCACATAACTGGAACGTCAACTCGTTGAGTGCAGGGATAATACAAGTTGCTGGGAGAATGCAAGCTCCAAAAGAACGGTGTCTGGCACATAGTAGGTGATCAATACTCGTTTCATTCCTAACACTTAATTAAACACTTTAAAAATAAGAACAAGTCCTTATCCTCCCCTCTCCCATAAAGGAGAAAGGGAGAAATGCCCTCACAGCTGAACCCACTCAGCTCTCACTTGGAATACATGGTCCTGTAGACGTCTTAATGTTCTTGGCTAAAACGTGAGGGGTGAGCGATTTGAACACTGGGGTCAGAAGAGGAGCGGTTGGAAATTTCTCAGTCTGATGACACAGGTGAAGGTAAACGAATCTTCCCTTAGGAGAATCTCGGGTCATGGGAGAACGAACGGTAAGGAGACAGGGGGCAAGCAGGCATCTTCCCAGAACAGCTGACCTCGAGGGGCGCCGGAATTTGTTGTCTCTTCCCTCCTGTCTCCTTGCACCAAGCGTCTCGTATAATTTAGCACTGGCACGGGGCTCCATGATTGGTGCAACCGTCGCTTTTTGGGAGGCTCGAGGAGGGGACGTGGGTGGAATTCCAAGCCTCACCTGAGAGTAAACCGCGCGTTTCAAACGTGGCGGAGAAGCCGCGCGGTGCTGGGTTGCAAGGCACGTTTCCTGCGCGGGGTGGGCACGCCCACCCTTCCCAGCCGCAATCTCTGGTCTGGAGCTGCGGGTAATCCCAGGCCCGCCATTCGGGATGCTCTTTTGTCTTTAAAAAATGCTCAAGATTTTATTGTAAGGTGAAGAGAGGGCGACAGTATCTTCTTTAGTATCAAGGACAACACGGTTATTTCAAAGCTCACAGCGAGATCTCTTACTAATCGGACTACTCTATCTTCTCAGGGTGAAACTTCCGTCTGTCTCCCTTACGGAATTTTCAGTGATTTGTAAGATTTTTCTGCATTTCTACTAAGTCGTGGTGAAAAGTGATAAGACATGAAGAGAGGAGGGGCAAGCCTTGCGTGGACCAGCCAGGCCTTAGATGTGTCCATAAATAACCTTTGCCTGCTGCGCCGCAAAAGGAAAAAGAAGTCACCGTGAAAACGAGTGAAGGCTAGCCGGTGTCATCCAGACACACGCAAAGGTCAACTTTGTTTCGCCTTAAGTAAAAAGAAGCTGAAGTAGAGAAAAGAGGAAAACACAATTTAGCAACGAGGGTAGCTGAAGGATGGCTTGAAGGGACAGGAGAACACAACCAGCCCCTCCAGTTGTTGGCTGGAGCATTAGGAAGGACCCGGCAAGCAAAGGGCCTCTTGGTTTCTGGGTGCCTGGCGCCCTCTGGTGGAAGTTTTTTCATGAACGCCTTTTTTTGTGGTGGGGCTTTCTGAACTCGGCAATTCATTTAATACGTTTCAACATTGCGAAAGCAGACTCCTTAAAAAGCAAGGGCTTTTACATACACAAACACACACCGTGACCATTCTGTGCTCAGGTTCCCCGTGTGGGTGGAGCAGCGCTCGTGCATGTTATTAACCTTTAGATATGCTCAATCAGAATTCTTTCCCCATCACCAAGAATTTCAAAGTCAGTGAGGAACACATACAGAAAGAAAATGAAATCACTATACTCAAACTGTTAAGTTACTTAAACATCAAGTAGGTTGAGGCATGAGGAAGCAATTCTACTGTTATTTTAACTAATCTGGGAACTTCAACTTTTTAACCTTCGGTCTTCCCTCAATGCCTGGATATACATCAAACCTCTAGATAACCCTCTGATTATCTCGGAGGACTAAGAGTATTCAGGTATCCAGACCACTAAGCATCCGTTATTCACACCTCTGTCATCTAGAGGATCACTATCTCAGACCAATCCAGAAGCTAAGACTGTAGGACGGAACTGCCTTAAGAATTTTCACTTAAGAACACTCAGCCTAGCCCTGGCTGGTGTGGCTCCGTGGATTGGCGCCGCCCTGCGAACCCAAAGGTTGCTGGTTCGATTCCCAGCCAAGGCACATAACCAGGTTGCAAGCCAGGCCTCCAACCAGGTCCGAAGCTGGTGAAAGGCAACCATACACGGATGTTTCTCTCCCTTTCTTCCTACCTCCCTACCCTTGTCTCTGAAAATAATTAATAAAATCTTTTTAAAAAATCATCAGCCTCTTTTCCTTCTTCGGAACACTGAATATTGTCTGTTTCCTTTGTGTAAAACCTAAAAACCGTTGAATAAATCTTTATCGCTTATTTCTACCCAAAGCTTCTGATTATTTTTAAATTTAATTTTATTGTTGTTGTATTACATCCATCCCCTTTTTACTCCCCTCTGTCCCCTTCCCCACCCACCCACCAAAGCTTCTGATTCTTTTATACTAGGTGGACACTAGGAGGGCGAGCAAAGTGACCATTTTCTCTGCTGTGACATTGGGTGGCTATGCTCAAGAAAGGTACTTGGGGGAAACCTTGAGCTGAATGAGAAAACAGGTGAAAAGGAAATGGAGAGCCCTTCGAGGGTCTGAGTGTTCTGCTCATCTCTGCTTCCTTTGCTTGTACAGAGAGAGCCAGGGAGGACACGGAGCGAGCTTTCGCGTCAAGGGGTCGCAGATCTGGGGAACTACTGGAAAAAAGATTGAGGCAAAGCCACTCCTATGGTCTTGAATTTATGGGGGTGGAGGAAGTTGAGGGTGGAAAAAGCGCCAGCCAAGCAAATTCTTCACAGGAATTATCTTTACCCTCGCTTTACCCGGCACTGCCTATTTCAAAAAATAGACCTTGCTGAGTACATTCTGGATTACTCATAGGGCCTTTTTCCCACCCCGTGCTCAAAACCGTGATCTGGATTTATAATCGCAGTATAAAGCAGCTCCAGAGGCGGTCACGCACCTGCAGAAGGAGCCCCGCCGCCCTGCCGACTAGCTGCCCCTGCGAGCAGCGGCCTCGTGATTCCCCTGCGGAGCCGGTCCCGCCTCCCCACTCCGCCCCCGCCTCCCCCAAGCCCAGCAGCCGCCTCTCCCCGACGCTCTCTTCTCCTCCGGGCTCCAGCGTGCGGGACGGTGCCCGTGGAAGCCAGGCAGCAGCTGGAGGTGACGCCGGGCCGAGAAGCCTGTGGCAGAGCCAGACTAGCTGAGTGGATCTCTGGGCGCTGCGCATAGGAGCAGCGAGAGCGCTTGGCTTGCTGTCGCCGAGCCAAGGTGGGTAAGAGCGCGGCCGCCGGACTTTGCAGTGTCCAGCCTCCGGCTGTTCAGCTGGGTCTTCTTCACCCGCGGTTTTTCCGTCAATCCCCACACCCGGTGTCCGCCCTGCACCTTCCGCAGCCTAGCGCGTCCCAGTCCTGGCTCTCCTCTAGTGCAAGGAATAGGGACCCCCACCCTCGCACTCATCCTATCCCCACCAACGAGATTCCCGCCCCGGGGATGCACGGAGGCTGAGGCTAGAGCAGAAGTGGATCGAGAGTGGTTTTCCCGTGCACTTCCCGGCTGCGAGCGCCAACCTCACCTGAAGACTCCAGGGCGGCAGCAGCCGAAGGCGCGACTCCGAGAGGGAACCTGTTACTTCCTTAGAAGCCGCTGTCTACCCGCTGCCTGCGTTTCCGAGCGGGTGCGCGCGCCGGGCTGGGTACGGGGTCCTAGGTAGGGAGGGTGAGGAGGCGGTTGCCGGTGGGCGTTACTCTGCGGGCTCTGAGATCTACCCACAGGAGCCCCCACTCTCCCAGTCCCGGAGGCTTCGGACGCCACCCTGCCAGCACGAAGCGCTGAGCAGCGGCGGCCGGCGCACCAATCTTTGTCTGGCGTCTCGCTCGCGCTGGGCGCAAATTTGTTTCCCTGGTGACGTTTTTCTTTCTTGCCTTCTTCACCCTCGCCGAGTCTATGCCGCGAGAAATCCGGGGACCTCGGAGAGTTGGGTGGAGGGGACACAGAATCCTGGACTGAGCCTGTCCTGGCCTTCGAGATGGCTCAAAGCGGGGTGAAACAAGAGGGGGCGACCTTCTGCTTTCTGACTATTTGGAGTGCAGGTGACTAGTTCGTCCCTGGCCAAGTCCGAGGAAGGACGTAAAGATCTGGACCTTTTCTTTCTTCACCTTGCCTCACCAAAGCCCTCGGTCCCCGGAGCAGTTAGCCTCCTTCTTTCCAGGGAATTAGCCAGACACAACAACTGGAATCAGACACCGAACCAGACGTGCCCGCCCCTGAGCCCTCCCCGCGTCTGCCCGCCTGCCGGCTGCTGACAGCCCAGTGGGGCTGGAAAATCGCTCATTGAGCCTCCTTTGCCCTCCTAGCACAGTCCCCTCACCCTCGCGCCCTGCACTGGCCTTGGGCTCCCCGAGTCTCAGCGCCGAGCTCCAGGTCGCTCCGCTACTTCGCCAGACTAGTGAGCAGCCCCCGGCTACGTTTCAAGAGCCCGACTCTCCGAGCTCGCGCGCAAGTCGACCGCTTCCACCCCACACCCCTCCGCACCCCGACCCAGCAGGCTAGCTGCCCTTCCTCCCGCTTCTCTCCCCCGGGCCGGGACTTCAGGGGGAGCCCGCCCCGCGCCGGACCCCGGAAGCCCTCCCCAAATAGCTGTCGCTTTTCTTTACAGCCGGCTCCTGCACCTGACCCGCCCAAGACTCGGGACAGCAGAGGCCCCGGACGACAGAGCTGATGGCGTCTTCGACCCCTTCCTCTTCCGCTACCTCCTCGAACGCAGGAGCGGACCCCAATACTGCCAACCTGCGTCCCACAAGTAGGTCTTGCCCCAGTTTCCTGTCAGATGGTCTGTGGGGTAGATGAGGGCGCTGGGACGGGAAGAGGCTACACCGGCGGAAAGGGAAGGGGGAGCTCGGTGATGGAGGCTGGCAAGGAACGCGGCCCTGACCCGGCCCCGGCCGGAGGTCATTCCACGCACAGGGATGCTAGGCGATTTGGGGGCATTGGAAAGTGGGAACCTCGCAGGGCTGGGGTAGCAGCGATCCTTGAGGGCTTCGCTGCGGGGCAGGGACAGGAAGCCAGAGTGTTGTTTTTGTTGTGCTGTGTGTGGTTTCTTTGCTGAATGGGACGTCGGGGGTCTGGGTAAGGGGGTAGTGTGAGGAGCCGGGAGTCTCAGCGGGCATCGAGTTCTCTGTTTCCGGCTTTCGTTAAGCCGAGATCTGACCCCCTCCCTCTTCCCCCCTGTACTGTGCTTGAAATCTGTAATCAGAGGAAATTTCGACGTTAATTGCAGCTTTTAGAAAACTCGAGGTACCTAATTGCTCCAAATTTGCCTCAAGCTATTGACAAGTGAGCGAGAAGTCAAAGGCGAGAAAGGTGCAAAAACGGTTTGGGGTTGAGCTTGGACATTTTAGACCATTAATTACATCTCAGAGACAAAAAAAAAAGGAGCGGCGTCCTCCTGAGTGTCAAGGGTTGTTGCGGAACCAGGGGGCCAGTAGGTTTGCCCCAGCGCAAGTAGGGGAGGAGGGGAAGAGAAGGACCCCTCTTTTTTATAGGGGCAGGAGACTGCCT
This sequence comes from Noctilio leporinus, assembly GCA_004026585.1. NCBI lineage: Eukaryota > Metazoa > Chordata > Mammalia > Chiroptera > Noctilionidae > Noctilio > Noctilio leporinus. The sequence continues at coordinate 174,006 of PVIW01002401.1, forward strand.
GCAATTGACATGTCCCAAAGGGAGAGAAAGAAAAGGGGGACCACAGAAAGGGTGGAGGAGGTGAAGAAATTCATGCTTCCTTACTCCTAGCTCAGTGAGGTCTTCAACCTGTTCCGGAATCTGTCTTTAATTCAGATTGAGTTCCCACTTTTCTATAGAGCCACAGGGATGAGGGAATTTTTTTTTTCCAGTTTGGATTGAAATGTGCCTCCCCTCAAATCTATCAAGTCCAGATAGTAACATCCCCCAAATTTCTGTATGGGAGGCTTGGCAACAGCAGTATGGTTTAAAGGGCTTATTGCTGTGCTTTTATAGCACTTTCTATAAGATTAAGGAAACGGATGGTTTCCACCAAGAAGATGGGGGATGTTATGGAATAAAGCCCCTCTCCAACCCTTAGTCTGGCCACTGGCTCCCGGGCTAGAGTCCTTTCTAAGTCCTGAGGCTGCATTCTAGTCCCCTTTGAAGCTTCCTCTCCCTGCCCAGGGGTGGACGACAATTACCCACACAACAAAGAGGAACTCGGGAGAGCCTCCAGCCTTGGTGGCGTGAATTGGGCACTGGTGGTGGGGCTGGCTGGAACAGGCTGAGAGGAAGGCGAGGCCTGCACGCCTTTGTCTGTTGCTCTAGCCTTGATATTGATGGGTTTCTTTCTGCTTTACGTTTCCCACTCCTCTTCTGCTGCCTGGTGGAGCTGGGCAACGGTTGTGTTCCCCCCGCCCTTGAGTCCTGACAAACACACCTCCATCCGAGCTCCCACTTCTGGGCTGCAGCGGGAGATGGAGTGCATGTGCCCAGCCCCGGGTCCAAGACCCACTCGAGGCACACGGCTTGGCGTAACTGGAATCCACAGATGCAGAGGAAAGATAGTCAAACACCTGGCCAGGAAGAGCAAACACCTGTCAGGACAACACTCTTTGCCCAGCTGCAGTCTGAGCATCCCAGGCTGCACGCCCTTCCGGGCTCTTTACCTGCTCTCAACCTCTGTGGCAGACACCTCCTCACCCACCCAGCTTGCTCCCAATTCTCTGCCTCTGCAAAGTCTCCTGAGAGGTGGTCTTGCTTAGTCTGGACAACCGTACTGAGCCTCGCTCCAGCGACCCAACCTCCTCTCTCTGCCAATTAGTACATCAGTTCCTCTTCCCAATCTCGTTTTCCTTTCCTTTTATTCCCAATTCTGAAAGACTGAGCAATAAGTCTGAACTCAAACACCCCAGCTGAGTGACTTCAGAAAATTCGCTTGGCTTCTCTGAGCATCAGTGCTTTTATTTGTAAAAGATGTCTTACATGAACACTCCTCTTGTTTTATAGGGTTGTTATGTAAATTAGCTGAGATAGTGTTTAAAGTGAAAGCACGTTATCGGCTTTTTACCCGCCAGATATTGTTATTAGGGTTTTGCTTTCCGACCGATTTCCTGTCTGTTGCAGGAACTCCATCTGTGACAAGCTGCCTCACTGACGTGGGGCTATTTCTTCTCCCCGCTGGGTCTGTTTCTGTTGTGTTTTGGTTTAATGGATGTCACTCTTATCGCAACCAACACTCGCTGGCAGGACCGAAGGCCTCGGCCAGGATGGGATGGGGGATGGGAGTGGTTGGAGGAGCCTTGCTTTGAAGGATCCAAAGGGAATTTCACTCTGGGCCCAACACAGCAACTCACACCGAACTTTGCAGGCATCCTTGTGCCCCTTGCTGGAAGTTGAGCCCCAAGGGCAGTATAGACCCTGAGGAGTTTGATAATACAGCACCTCCGGGGTCCGCGGTGAGGACCCAGAGGAAAGATGCCTGATTCCCTTTGCCGTCTCCAGACCCCAGGTGTCGAGGGAAGGGTTAATGAGGAGCAGGTTGGAAAGAAGGCACCGAGAATGAAGACTGGATGCGCACTATTGTCTGCTGGACTCCCCGACCAGACTGAAGACTATTCAAGCGAGTCCGATCATCTAGTCAAATACTATTTTTCACCCAATTAATTCCTGAACTCTTCCGCGACCCCATTTCATGCCAGTTTATTTTAAGCTGCCACTCGGCTGGAGACCCGCCAAGAAATTATGAGATGTGTTGGTCCCAGATGCCTCTGTGTTCCTTTTCGGAGCTGCTGTGGTAGCCTTTGGAGCCCTCCGGCGGAGACCCAGAGACAGGGTCCGGAGGCTGGGTGCTGGGCAATTCGAGCTGCCCGGCGTGGCCTTTTGCTCTTGGTATCAGTCTGTCACACTCCAACCCCCCCACCCCGCACTCCGCGGCTCCCCAGAGAGGGTCTCTTGGAGGCCGGGTCTCTGTCCCTGAAAGTAGGAGCAGGACGCGAGTCTCCCTGCCCTTCCACCCACAAATCTGGCTCCTTGCCCCTTTCAGGAAAGAGCGTTGTTTAGTGAGGAGCCTTGTCGAAGACCAGTCTCACCTGCCCCAGAAAAACGTTTGCCTTCTGCGGGGTCTTCCGCGATTCAAGCCTCACTGATCGCCCCTCTCTTGCTTTCTAGCGTATGACACTTGGTGTGGTGTGGCCCATGGATGCACCAGAAAACTGGGGCTCAAGATTTGCGGTAAGTGAAAGTTCCTCTCAGTGGGCTTGCGGGTTTCTGGGAGGGAAAGGGGACACGGGCTGTTGGGTCTAGTTTTCTAATGTACCTACAGCCCCGAGTAGGGACAGGGACTCGGCTCTACGGGCCTTGACCCTCCTCTGCCCTCTCCTGACCTGGCCCGGGAGGGACTTTTCCGGTTGGCTCGCCCGACTAGGAGAGACCTCAGGGCTCCCCTCTGCGTGTCTGGGTGCCAGAGCGCGAGCACAGCGCCCTCGCGTGGCATCCCGGCTCTTTTGCGGGGCGCGGGGGCCGATCCCACCTTGGGGCTCTGCGGGGCGCGTCCCGAAGGTCACGCAGAAAAGGAGACCTGGTCTGGTTTTTCTGGAGAGCAGGCCTGTCGTGCAGTGTTTGCATAACAGTGGTGGCTGACATGTTGTCCCCTTCCCTCTCTACCATTGTGCATTGGAAGTGGCCTCTCTGGATAGAGATTTTTGCCCCGAGATGCCGTCACAGATTCAGATTTGGTTCTTTGAGGCCTTGGAGGCCAAAAGAAAGGATTGCCTGCAACCCCCGGTGGCATGCCTGGGGAAGGTGCGGGCGGCGCAGGCCAGAGGGTTTCCTGAGCTTGCCCTTAAAGTGCAGAGGAGAAGGGAAAGGGGGCAGGGGAGGGCGGGGGGCCGCAAGAGAGAAAGGAGGAGTCGGGTGCGCTTTGCCAGAGAAAGGAAAATAGATCTGGGAGCTGGAAGGGAGAAAGAACAGCTCTCCGGAGACGTGAGGGTCTGAAATGAAAACGCCCTAGGGATGTCATTTTTTTTTTCCCCCTAAAAGGAAAAAGGAGATTTGTACGAAGGGACACAGCCGAGTGGCTCCGGCTGAACAATGAGGACTTGCTTTTCTTGCTACAATTCACCGTCTAAAATCTTTAGCTTTATCGGGCCAAAAAATACGGGTGTCCCGGGGGAGGGGATGGAGAGGCCGGGGAAGATTAACGAGGTGCTTATTAAAGAGCCATCCGTCAGCTGCTGGCGCCCGAGATAGCGGCCGAGCCGCACCCGGCACGCCCGCCAGCCCCGGCCCGCGAGCACCGGCGGGTCGGCGTGCGAGTGCTCTCTGAACCTGATTTTCCCAGATCCACCGCGTCCCGGGTCCCCGCGCAGCAGCCGAGGGCTTATTTAGCAACTTCTGGGAACCACGCTCCCTTCCCAGCGCGGCGGCCTCCCTGCGTTTCTTGGCCTCTGTCCCCCGGGCCCCGGAAAGGGTGCTCGCTCACAGATCTAGCTATTCCACAGGGAAGGCCCAGCCCCGGGGTTTGGCCCTGAACCCGGCACGCGAGGCCCTGGGGCGAGGCTGGGGGCCGGGTCCCTGGCAGGGGCAGCTGGCAGCAGCCTAGCTTTGTTCCATAAATAGCTCCCTTCCCCCGCCGCCGTTCGCGCTAATGGCCCGTTCCGCGCCGTGACCCTTCGGCGAGGCGCTGAGCTTCAGCAGCGGTCATTGTCATGCAGTCGGGCAAGCAGAACTGAGAGAGCCGCGAGCGTCCTCCGCAGTGGAGGGCAGGGTGGGGAGGCTTGGGGTGAAGTTTGCTTTGCCTACGGCTCTGAGCCTGCTTGGTGTGTGTGTGGTGGGGGGGAGGGGGGCAGCCCTCTTCTACCCCAATCCCGGGGCCCGCTCCCTCCTGCCCGAACGGCAGGGCCTTTGAGTCCACCGGTGGAAGAGGTTTAAACGCCGCTTTGGGTAAACGTGCCTTTCTGGGTCCGAGAAAAGGGGCCCCGAGCTTGCCTGGCCTTCCCCCGAGAGGAGAGCTCTTGGGCATTTCGAAGCTACCTACCTTCGAGTTTATTTTCTGTTTCTACCCCCAGCCCCGGTGCTAAGTTCAGGAAAGTGGAAACCCAGGTGACAGGAGGTCAGGGCTGATACAATCTTTTAGGGGGAAATTGCCTTCTGCTAAAATGCATGTTTTGGGGCCACAGGTCAGGAAGCTTCACAGGAGGTTTGTTTCTGGAAGGAAAGAAAACACCGGAAGGATTTGTTTTCCCTACCTTGGACCCACTCTGTCTTTCTATTTTAATCTAGTGGAGGCAAGTGCAGTTTTTAGTTTCCACTTGAATCCAGTCTCCGCCCCTCTTCCACGCAAAAGCACCTCTACTCACTTCACCCCAGACTTTCTATGTCCTGAAGGGTGCCCTCTTGACCTGGCACCATTTAGGATTGGTTTGCCCTTTCACCTTAAAATAACAGAGTGAGCACCGGCCTCTTCCCACCTCCATGGCACTGCCCCTCCCAAACTTCTCAGTGCCTTGCCAAGATTTTACCCCTTCCTACTCTCCTACCCCCTTCCCTGGACACTGCCAGGAATGAAGCTGTAATGAAGGCACCCGTTCTTGCGGTGCCCTTAGCTCTAGAGGCAGAATCCCTGGGAGAGCAATCAACTAGAAGATACCCAGGGTCTTGTCAAGAGTCAGAGAGTGACTACATGCCTGTAGTCAGTGAGGTGGCTACAGGCATGGTGGCATTGCCTGAGTAAATAGAAGGAGATGCATTGAGCTCTACCTTCTGGCTCTGGGTTCTGCTAACTCCCGAGTTTGTCCTTGGGCATCCATCACTCACCTATGCAGGGGTCCCAAACTGGCTGCCAATTATAGACTCTGAGCTCTTTTATTTCACTTATGCACACTTATGTGTGTGTGTGTGTGTGTGTGTGTGTGTAATTTTGTGTCATTTGCCATAGAGAGACTTCAAATATTCTGTACTTTTGGCTTCTCTTGAAAATAAAAGCAGGGTGGGGAGATCAGATTTTCATCCCATAAAAATCAGAATGACCCCCTCCCTATAGTTAGCAGCAATTGCATGCTACAGCTGTTGAGAACAGAGGTTGAGCTTCAGGCCCCACTTACCCCCTGGCCATGTGCTTTTATGCCCTGTGCCAATCACAGCCCCACTTGGAAACAACTGGCTCATGTCAGGTGCTCTCCAGTGCCCCACACTTCCCTCCATCACTAGCCCCTCTAGATCTTCGAATTCAGTGGCAGCATGAGGAACCAGGAACAGAATCTCCCCACAGGTGAGAGTCGTGACAGGACTCACCTCCTGTCCCCAGCTTGAAGCTAGCCAGAGTGCTACCATCTGATCAGAGTCAACTGCAGCCTGGCTTTCACTCTGTTATGCCTCTTTGCCTCTTAAGAATGTGGAGCTGCGTTGCTAGTTACTCAAAAGCTTAAACTGGGCCTTCGCAGCCAAGGTGGAGAACAAGAGGGAGTACAGTCTGCTGCAGGCTTGGGGACTTCTTGCTAGCCAAGGAAGTTGTCAACACATTGACCTCAATGTCATCCACCACCTGGTCCTCCCTGTGGAAGCACACAGTTCCTTCCAGAGCCTCTCAGAGACCAGAGGCCTAACTCATTTACCTTTTATGAGGCTCCCAGTATTTTAGAAAACAAATACTTTCCAAGAAATTGTTATTCCAATAACAATCTCCATTACGTTTTTATATTAGCAGGTCAATGGTTTTTGCCACAAATTACAATGCAGTGTTAGTATACTATTCAAAAATCATTATAGGACTTACAGAAAATATGGATTCATAAGGCACTCCAGGGAGTGTGGTCCAGGGATGGGATGCAGGTTTGATGTGTCACAGTAGTTATCTCTTAATCCTTTCGGGATACCTCTGAGATTTAGAGGTAATGTCCAAAGCCTAAGTGGAGGTTTTAGGTCCTTTAGCTGCCCAGAGAAAAAGCATTTCTAAGGGGTTTCAGGTAGAGACTTGCAGGTTTGCCTGGAAGTGGGTCAGAACCAACTGGAGTTCAAGATCCGAAGAGTAGGATTTCAGTAGGCAGGACCTCACCTCCATTCAGCCACACAGATTTGGGCTTTTGGGCCTGAGAAGTTCCACAGCTCCCTGTTCTGGGAGCAGGGGAGCGGGCTCTGAATTCAGGGGCCAGGTGATCCTGCATCCCTCTGGCAAATGAGTGCTGGCTCCTGGGTTTGAACTTCGGAGATCTGGAGGAGGAATTTAGAAAGTAGAAGAGGTGAGGGGAAACATACAAAGAGAGGTATAAAAGATACCTTTATATCCAAGTATGGCGGCGCTCTGTTATACATTAGTGAAGTGTTTTTCAACCACTTTAATCTCATGACACACACAAACTAATTACTGAAATTCTGCAGTATACCAAAAAATATGTATTTGTGCCAATCGGACAAAAATGGGTGTAATTTTGATTCATTCACACTGGATGGCTATTATTGTCTTGGCTGTTATAATTTTTTTTAATTTGACAACCTAAGAGAAAAGGGGTCAAAGCCCCTCACCAAATCGTCATGTATTGCACATTTTAAAAATTCTTAGGGCACAGCAGTGTGCCGCAGCACACCAGTTGAAAATTGCTGCAGCAGTGTGTTTTGCCCCTCCTGGTGTCTTTTGGGACTTCAGTGAGAAGTTTACAGGGTGCTGGGAACAATGAAGAGATGGTGCCTCTGCCTTCCTATTCTTCCCTCCCAAAATAGATCCTGCTCCTTCCTGTGTGTGTGTGTGTGTGGGTGGGTGGGTGGGTGGGAGGACTCTAATCACCCCAGCCTTTCCCCTGTACCCCCCTTCCTCCACCCCTCACCACTGAATGGCAGCCCTAGGGAAGTAAAGCAGAATTCCCCAGATTATTTTGTCTCTTTTTTTCAATCTCCTGGGATTTAACTCCAAGCCTGCCTTGTGATGTAAGTGACTCCCCAAGGATCTCAGTAGCTACAAAAACAGCTTTGGGGTCACCAGGAAGCCTAGGACTGTCTCCCTCCTTTAAGTATGGTGCATTTGAGGCTAAGGAGAGTGGGAGTGGACCTGCAGGCCAGAGTGTGGAGGCGCCGAGGGGGCCTCCATGCTCAAGGACCTTTGAGTCCCAGCCTGGACTCAGAATTCATCTCTGTGGAGTTCTTGGATGGCTTTTCAGCTTTATCACCACATTGGCCACCATCTGCCAAACTGTAAGCCCCTGGAGAGCAGGGTCTACCTTGTTTATCCTCAGAAAAATTACACTTACACCTTACCTGTGAGCTGTACTTGGTGGCTGAGGACAACCTCTAACCCCCACTGCTGGTCCTCACCCCTCCCTCTAGTTGCACAGCCTGGAATCCCAGTGTTGGCAGCGCCCTCTCCGATCGTGTCCTCCCCTCAAAACCCCATCCTGGGGCTGGTTACTGGGGTGGAAAGTGTCCAGTTGACTTATTTCTGAGTTCACTGTCACATTCAGAGGGGAGGATGGGCTTTGCTTACTGTTTTTGTCTCTTGCATGACTGGGTCGGTGCCACTGATGAAACTTGGCATTGTCCCCTTCCCGCCTGAAGGCAAGCAGTGCCAGAGCCCTTGTATATAAAATGCAGACACTCAGCTTCTCTGGAGAAGTGAGGACCCTGCTTGCAGAGTCCACCTGGCTGGGCAGCTGACCCTCTGAGGCTGGGGTTCAGGGCACTGCCTCTAACCCAGCTTCTTGTGCTGCAGGCTTCTTGCAAAGGACCAACAGCCTGGAAGAGAAGAGCCGGCTTGTGAGTGCCTTCAAGGAGAGGCAGACTTCCAAGAACCTGATTTCCTGTGAAAACAGCGAGAGGGATGGACACTTCCGGCGCACAGAAACCGACTTTTCCAACCTGTTTGCTCGAGGTAGACCCTCCCAACCCTCACCCTATGCCAATTCCCCCAGTCCTAGTGCTATCCATTCTGCATTTGAGCTATGGCTGATAACCTCACTGGGGCCCCAATGGCTTTCCACTCCAACCCCTACCCAGACTCTGCCTAACAGAGGCAGTAACCCAAATTCGCCTGCAGGCATCCCAACGTGCAGGCTCCAAAAGCTGAGGTTAAAAGAGAGGCGGGAGTTCTCGGTCTCACCTTTCTGAGTCACATCTTCCTGTTCTAGTTTTCTGTCTAAAGACATCACAAATGACCACCCTCTTCAGGGAACACTGTAGCCTCTACCCACAGAGGCCTTACCCTCCACCATCAACTGATCAAGCACATCATGACACCAAACCAAAAAGTGTCAGTGTCTGAATCAGATATACAGGGACACACTGGTACCAGGGGAACATGATGGAAACCCCTTCCTTCACAAGCCTGACAGGTGTCTGTTCACCCTGCAAAGGGACAAGTGCAGTGGCAGCTGCTCACGGCTTCCCAAAGCACTCCATTGCACTTCTGAACAGCTTAACTTTTCAGTCTGTGAATCCTCAGAAAGTGTGTGCAGAACCTCTATGTGTATGCTTCTGTGCATTTTACTAGGGAGATGGTACATCAGATTCTCAATGTGCATACATATCCTAGAATGAAATTAGGCCTATAAAGATATCATGGCTGATCTTAGGATTTCTGGGCCTAGAAAAAGGCAGATATCAGTCAAGTGATAACCACTCATTGGCTCCCTACCACCCCCATCCCCAGATCTGCTTCCAGCCAAGAATGGAGAGGAGCAAACTGTGCAGTTCCTGCTGGAGGTGGTGGATATACTCCTCAACTACATCCGCAAGACGTTTGATCGCTCCACCAAGGTGCTGGACTTCCATCACCCACACCAGCTGCTGGAAGGCATGGAGGGCTTCAACTTGGAGCTCTCTGACCACCCTGAGTCGCTGGAGCAGATCCTGGTTGACTGCAGAGACACCCTGAAGTATGGGGTCCGCACAGGTAAGGTGGACAAGCAGCAGCAAGCTTGCCCTGCACCACACCCTTTCTGGTCAAACTCATGTTGAAGAAGAAACACAAACCTAGTGAGGGAGGGAAGCAAAGTGCTTAGTGACCACACACCAACCTCAGCCAGTGACAGTTAATGGGAGGCCCTGGCCGTAGGAAAAGCCCAGCGTCATTTATTGTTGGAAAGTAGGTTTAAAAGATATACAGTACATGGTATGATGTCAACTTCTGTATAAAGTTTCCACTCTTGGTTCTAAGCTAGTCACAACCTAAAGCTAGCAGAATGACCCATTTTATGCTTACTTCATTTTGATAAATCCTGTCCTTTGTGTATCCCTGAAATTGGGGAGAATTGGGCCCATTCCTCCTCCTCTCTACAGAAGTTTCCTAACACTGCCATAACAAATTACCTCAAACTGAGTGACTTAAAACAATGAAAATTTATCCTCTGCCAGTTCTGGAGACTAGAAGTTTGAAATAAGGTGTCTGCAGGGCCATGCTGTCTCTGAAGACTCTTGGAAAGGATCTATCTTCGCCTCTTCCAACTTCTGGTAGATGAGGGTGTTCCTTGGCACGTAGGTGCAACAGTTCAGTCTTGGCCTTCACCTTTGCATGGCATTCTCCATGTGCCTGTGTCCAAATTTCTCTCTTCTTATTCTTTTTTATTTTTAAGATTTTATTTATTTTATTATTTTTAGAGAGAGGCAGAGGAGAGAGACATCCATGTATGGTTGCCTTTCACCTGCCCTCAGCTACTGACCTGGCTGGAGACCTGGCTTGCAACCTGGTTATGTGCCCTGGCTGGGGAATCGAACCAGCAGCCTTTGGGTTAGAAGACCATGGCATTATCCACTGTGCCACCAGCCAGGGCTTCTCTCTTCTTTTAAGAACACCAGTCTTTGGACCAGGGTCCACCCTAATCGATTATAGCGTTATCTTAACATCTTAACTTGATTACATTTGCAAAGAACCTGTTTCCAAATAGTCACTCACCAGGAGATAACACTTGGACAAATCTTTTTTTTTTTTTTTTTTAAAGACTTTATTTGTTATTTCCAGAGGAAGAGGAAAAGGGAGAGAGGTAGAGAGGGAAAGAAACATCCATGTATGGTTGCCTTTCACCTGCCTCCAGCTAAGAACCTGGCTGGAGACCTGGCTTGCAACCTGATTATGTGCCCTGGCTGGGAATTGAACCAGCGACCTTTAGGTTCGCAGTCCGGAGCCTTATCCACTGTGCCACCAGGCAGGGCTGGAAAGATCTTTTTTGAAGGCCACAATTCAACCCTCAACACCTTCGTTTGGCTAGACCAACACATACACTTTGAATTCTGTTCTTACCTCTGGAGTTCAGACACCTGAAATCACAAGTCCTACCTCCAACAGGAAGCCCTGGAAGATGTCCTCTTGCCTCCTTTTCTTGTTACATGAGCCCCCTCTAATGAGCAATCCTGGCCAAAATGGTTATTTTCTTTTCTTTTCATTTCTTTACTTCTTTCCATCTTTCCTCCCTCCCTCCCTTCCTCCCTCCCTCCCTCTCTTCCTTCCTTCCTTCCTTCCTTCCTTCCTTCCTTCCTTCCTTCCTTCCTTCCTTCCTTCCTAGAGAGAGTGGGGAAGGAGGGAGAAAGAGAAGGGGAGAAAAATCAATGTAGGAGAGAAACAAAGATCAGTTGCTCCTCTCACACCCCTCACTGGGGACCTGGCCTGCAACCCAGGCATGTTCTCTGACTGGGAATTGAACTGGCAACCTCTTGGTTTGCAGGGTGATGCCCAACCTACTGAGCCACACCAGACAGGGCTAAAATGGTTACTTTTCAATTGCCTCAAGTTCAAGGACATTTTGAATGTCTTTCTGGCTATGTCAAAGCCTAATAAGAATTAAGCAGTGGTTTCTCTGTGCTCTCTTTCCCCGCTGCAGCCTGGCTCTCCTGAGCTCTTGGGCAAATAGATCTATAGGAAGTGGCAGCCCATGGCATAGTAACCATCACAGCGGACCCCCTACTGCCACAACTGGTAGCTTCTTGTTCTTCTGCCTCCTTTTTCTCTCCTCTTTTACTATCCCTCTCAGTCTTCCTAGTCATTTGAAAGTATGACTGAGGAGGTTGGTAGTGATAAAGCTGAGTAAGACCAAAGTGTTATGATAAAATAATGAGGCTGGCCAAAGAGGCATTTTTAAATAGAGAATCCCAAACAGCTTTCGAGGTCCACTGATACCACCAGAATGAGTGTAACTCCCTTGAATAAGTGTAGGGAAGACAAGACTTAGTTATATTACAAAGTCTGTGTTTGATTTTTAAAGAAGTGCACGCTTATCAATTTAGTTCCACCTTACCTTGGTGTCTGATGGCTAACCCATTTCTCATGGAGATCAAGTAGTGTTATTTGTCTGGATAAAGAGTCAGAATTCTCCACGTATGTGTTAACTTGACTTGCTTTGGTCCAGCGTTTTTTACTTTGTCAGCTCACTCTCCATACACTATCTCAGAGGTGACACCCCATATGGTTATTCCTAAAGCCCAGAATAGTGTTGCCCCTCAAAGGAAAATACATGGATTTTTCATAATAGCAACTCCCATTGCCTATAAAACTAAATCATGGAGTCAAAGAAATGTGAACTTCTTTTACATTTTATTTTTCAATTATAGTTTACATTCAGTATTATTTTATATTAGTTTAAGATGTATAGCATAGCAGTTAGACAATTATATACTTTACAGAGTGGTCCCTCCAGTATTTCGAGCACCCACTTGGCACCATGCAGTTATTACAATATTATTGACTATGTACCCTATGCTCTACTTTATATTCCTGTGACTGTTTTGTAACTACCAATTTGTGCTTCTTAATTCCTTCACCTTTTTCACCCATCCCCCCAGTCCCCTTACCCTCTGGCAATCATGTGTCTATTCATGTTCTGTGCATCTGCTTCTATTTTGTTTGTTCATTTATTTTGTTCTTTAGATTCCACATGTAAGTAATATATTGTATTTGTCTTTCTATGTCTGATTTATTTCACTTAACACAATACCTTCTAGTTCCACACGTGCTGTATCAAATGGTAAGATTCATTCTTTTCATGGCTGAGTAATATTCCTTTGTGTATGTCTATTTGATGGGCACTTGGGTTGCTTCCATAGCCTGGTGATTATAAGTAACACTGCAATGAACATAAGGGTGCATATAGTCCTTCAAATTAGTGCTTTGAGTTTCTTCAGATATAGTCCCAGAAGTGGAATTGCTGGGTCATAGGGCAGTTTTGTTTTTAATTTTTTTGAGGAACCTCTATGCTGTTTTCCATAGCAGCTGCGCTAGTTTACAATCCCACCAATACTGTGCAAGGATTCCTCTTTCTCCACACCCTCGTCAATACTTGTTGTTTATTGGTGATTGCCATTCTGACAGGTATGACATAATATCTCATTGTGGCTTTAATTTGTTTTTCTCTCATGATTAGTGACACTGAGCAACTTTTCATATGTCTAGTGCCACCTATATATTCTCTTTAAAGAAGAGAATATTCTTCTTTAAGATAATTCTGCTTTAAGATAATTCTGTCCAAGTGTTATCTCCTGATTCAGGTCCTCTGCTCATTTTTTAATTGGGTTGTTTGGAGGTTTTTGGTGTTGAGTTGTATGACTTCTATATGAATTCTGGATATTAACCTTGTATTGGCTGTACCATTGGTGAATATTTTCTTCCTTTTAAGGGGTTTCTGGTGGTTTCCTTTGCCATGAGAAAACTTTTTAGTTTGATGTAATCTCATTTGTTTATTTTTGCCTTTTGTTTTCCTTGCCCAAGGAGATATAGCAGAAAAAATATTGCTAAGAGAAATGTCAGAAATTTTTCTGTCTGTTTTCTATTAGGACATTTGTGATTTTGAGTCTTATATTTAAGTCTTTGATCCAGTTGGAGTTTATACTTGTATATGATGTAAGAAGGTAGCCTAGTTTCATTTTTTTGGGCATGTATCTGTCCAATTTTTCCAGCACTACATATTGAATAGACTGTCTTTACCCCACTGTATGTCTTGCCTTCTTTGCCATATCTTACTTGACCATATAGGCGTGGGTTTATTTCTGGGTTCTGAAACATGAATTCTTATTAATCCAGTGCTTGACTTCACTTAGATATTCACCCTGCAGCCATCCATCCCTGTTCCTCAGAGAAGCTTCTGGGAGCAGATATTTGCATCTGTACAGCTTATGATCTTCCAGACAGTGTGAAACCTTCTGCTACATCTCGGGGTGGTGACCTAGCAAAGTGTGCTGTAGCTGTCATATGAAAACAGCTCCCAGATGATGGTCTCTACTTTAGATGTAGATACCAAAGCAACAGGGTAAAACCCACAGATAGCTGCACATACTGGAAAATACTTGTTTAAAACAAAGGATGTTAATACTCAGCCAAAATAATGAATTACTTTTTTAAAAAACTTTAATTTGTTTATTTTTAGAGAGAGGGAGGGAGAAAGGAAGAGAAACATCAATATGAGAAAGAGAAACATGGATTGGTTGCCTATCCTACTGCCCCCAACAGGGCACAACCCAGGCACATGACCTGACCAGGAATCAAACCGGTGACCTTTAGACCTTTCGGTTTGCAGGACCTCGCCCAACCCACTGAGCCACACCAGGAAAGGCTGAATTGCATTTTAATGCTGAAAACATGCTGATTTGGGATGATGATGGCATTTGGAGACTTCTCTACAAATGAACAAATGGCTTCTGAAAAAAGGGCCAATATATGTCGTCATTCATGAACTGAGACAGATGCTAATCAGCCCTCACTCACAGTAAATACGAGGCCTGTCCCAAAAGTATCCACTGGCAGAAACGGTTTTAATTATATTGACACTGGCTCAATACTTCTGGGACAGACCCCTCGAATGTTGACTTCCTTACTTTTTCTGTATAACTTTTTATTAGGAACATTTTAAACTTTTACAAAAGTCAACTAGTATAATGAGCCCCATATACCCAACACCCAGCTTCAGCTAGTATCAACTCTTGCCAATTTTATTTCACCTCTCCCCAGGCCGCTCCCCGATCTGCTATGTTATATGGAACACATCCCTGGCATAATATTTATACTTAAACATTTTTACCGTCAAGGGCTCTTGGAAAGAAAATAATCACAATATCATTATTACATCCAAAACCCCACCAAATTTAATGTTCCTTAATGTCAAGTATTCAGACAGTGTTGAAATTATTAATGTCGCATCAAGGTCAGAAATGTTTTGTTTTGTTATAATTCATTTGAGTCAGAACCCAAATAAGTCTCTCACGTTGCAACTGCTTGATATGTCTCATAACCAAAGTAGATTTTCCCTTCATGTCTCCTTTTCTTTCTTGAAGTTTATTTGTTCAAAAGCTGGACTTTAAAAAATCACTCTTTTCTTTCTCTCCCTCCCTGACTCTAGGCCATGTGCTGCTCAACATTTTATCTGTCATCTGTTATTTTCATTGAATATAGAGCATTGAAATTGAAATTTAAACTAAGTCATTTTGTTACTTGATATAAATTCTGGTAAAATAAGATGTTGAGGGTATAAGACTGTAGCTATAAGAGAAAAGTAAGGTTTTAGGGGACTTTGTGCCCTTTATAGTTTAATGGAGAATAACATACTGTGTCACTTTTATTTGAAGGCATTTCTGCCAGTTTGCCTATGTTTGACCATCTTTTGTCTCTGCCAGGTCACATGATTTTGATTGTTACAGTGTTAAATAGTGTGATTACATTTATTTATTATTCAGCTTTGTTTTATTATTTTTAAATGATTTTATTCATTATTTTTTAGAGAGAAGAGCAGAAAGGGAGGAAGAAAGGGAGAGAAACATCAGTGTATGGTTGCCTTTCACCTGCCTCCAGCTACAGATCTGGCTGGAGACCTGGCTTGCAACCTAGTTATGTGCCTTGACTGGGAATCAAACCAGCAACCTTTGGGTTTGCA
Organism: Noctilio leporinus; assembly: GCA_004026585.1. Taxonomy (NCBI): domain Eukaryota; kingdom Metazoa; phylum Chordata; class Mammalia; order Chiroptera; family Noctilionidae; genus Noctilio; species Noctilio leporinus. The sequence goes on from PVIW01002401.1 coordinate 189,140, forward strand.
GGTGGGCACCTACCCAGTGAGCCACCAGCCAGGGCTTCAGTTTTTGGTTTTTTTTTAATGAAAGGTGTGTTAAAAGTTTTTAAATGGGTATCACGTACTTTTAAATTTTAACAAATTATTACAGGAGATCTCATTGATTCTGTTGATACTGAGTGAAGTAGAGTGAAATGGGCTAGTTTAAGCTATTTAAAGTAGTCTGCATGAATGTCTGGAATCTAGCCCCACTCTTACACTAAGCTTAATATTTATGCCTCTTTTATTCTGTCTATACATCAATATTATTTTTTGAGGCTCTGGCTGGTGGCACAGTGGATAAGATGCCAGCTTATGAACCCAAAGGTCACTGGTTCGATTCTTAGACAGGGCACATAACCAGGTTGCAAGCCAGGTCCTTAGCTGGAGGCAGGTGAAAGGCAACCATACATTGATGTTTCTCTTCCCCTCTGCCTCTCTCCCTCCCCCTCTCTAAAGTTAATAAATAAAATATTTTAAAAATATATATTATTTTTCGAGGACTGTTGAGATTCAGGGATTGGACTTATTCTAAGATGCAATGGTCCAGACGTTCTGCATGAGTCCCTATCACACGTGGGAAAGAACATTCTCAGAGAGGAAACTTAGATGAGGAACTAGCTTTCTGACAGTTATTTCGGAGGCAAAAGCAATTTCCGCTGGAAACACAGCAGTCAGCATATCTTTCTAACACCAGTTCTCTGTCACATACCCCTAGATAATTTATCGAGTTGACTCCTTTGGGTCAGCCAAGCCAAGCCTGCTGATGTGGGGTTGAGTTTTCCGGTGAATGCCAAGTTGGCCAAAACTTGGCAACAGTTCTGACTGTGCTGAGAGCAAAGCCTGTGAGAGCATGCTGTGGGTTACAAAGGGCTTCAAAGTTACATCATAATAACAATTATTTTACCAACAACTCAATGAGTGAATGAGGCTGTGTCTACCCCTGTTTCAAAGAGGAGACACCAGGTCATCTCAGCAATAAATTTAGTTTAACGATCAAACATACCCATGCTTGATGTCAGGTTTGACTGACACGGAGACCCAGAAACTGATGGCATGTCCTCAGCATCAGCATCACAGTGGGCACTTACCCTGGGTGTGGACTGGTCCACAGAGCCACGCACTCTCAGCGAGGCCTGCAGCCTCTCCTCAGTTAGCAATCCCAGATTTGGGGATTAAAAATGGAAACGTTTATGAGGAAAATCAGGACCTTATGTTCCGATTTATAATTTAAAAAATGACAATTAGAATTTCATGTGGAAATTAAGATATTGGAAAGGTTACTAGTTTTATAATACTGGGTTGTTTTATTTAAAAGCATTATGGTTTAGAAATATACAAATCTGGGGCACAAGATTCATGCTAGCAGTTGGTGTAGGGCGAGTGAACCTGTCCTTCTCCATATCCTTGGGTAGCCCTGTTAGGCCATTGGGATGGAGGCCCCATCAATGTTGTCTAGTACAGCGGCTTTTGCTTTGAAGATAGCTTGAAAAATCTGGGTTTGCCTTGATGCTTGCCTGTTACTTACCTCTCTAGGTCATCCTCGATTTTTCAACCAACTCTCCACTGGACTGGATGTCATTGGATTAGCTGGTGAATGGCTGACATCAACTGCCAATACAAATATGTAAGCCCCTCATATATTTTCATCTAAACAACCATGAAGTCTGATTATGGCTTGTTACTTTAAAAGTCTAATCCAATGGCTCTATAATAATTTTATTAGTTACCCTAGTCATCTTTTCTCTTTAAATCTTTTAGGTTTATCACCTTTTAAGTCAGTTAGATTTATATTGATTTAATAGTGGATAATCAAAGAACTATTTTTAAATTGAATGATGCAATTTAATAAAAGCATAGTTGTAAGAAATAATGGCGCTAGCTTTTAAAACTTAGTATGAATTCCATGTTAAGATTCCACATGTCTTAATGCTGTATCTGAAGAGGTCATGTTTTAAAGTATGATCTTGGTCCATTTTCCTGTCCAAGCACATTGGTCCTTATATTTCAGTTGTATTTCCTTCATAGGTAAAGCTGCCTTCAAGCCACAATTTAATTTGGTGAACCTATTGCTTAGCTAAAAATTCCCAAACAAATTCAGCTGGCAATGATGCAGTATATATATATATGCTCTTTTCAAAATAATTTTTTGTTTTTCTGAATTAGACTTTTTTTCCCCATACTTGTTTGAGTAGGCAAAGCCTTTGTTTATTTCTAAGTTCTTGTAAATTTCTATGACACTGACTCTGAGGCCCTGGGGGTGGCAGTGCATGTACTACCTGGGTAGTCTTCTGACAATCACCTCGGTGTCCTCTACATACACATTGCCTTTTTAGAGACAAGGACAGGTGATAGGTGATGGAGTGTCGTCACAGCCTACTGAGTGCTGTCTTTCTTCTCAACACTATCTATATATATACTCAGAGAATGGTACCACATTTTGTTAGAGTATCCAGGAAAAAAGAATAAAGTAAGTTTCTCACAATAATTTTAAAATAGCTACATAAGAATTACATGGGTTTTAGTGACTGTAAATATGTAGAAAATAATCATCCACCTTTTAAGTATGTGGTAAAATAGATTTGAAAAATAAATTTAGGTCAAAGGGTGGCATCATTTAAAATGAGCAAATCTGTTTGACATCAAGAGAGAATGTAAGTTATTAAAGTTCAAGGTATTCTGTTTTTCTTCAGCAAACTACTCCCAGCCACAGAACTTGAATGGGTGCTTTGAAAATACTTATTGAGTCCTGTGTGTTCCAAAGCTGTTTAATGATATGGCTCAAGATACTTAACTACTTGTAAAAAAAAAAGTTTATATTAATTACGGATTCTTGCTTTGTTTGCTACTTTAAAACAATAATGACAAATTTTAAGAAGTAGATGTGACAAGTGAAGCCTTTCATGCTAAAAGGCGTAAAAGATTAAGTTGATTGAAACTGAAAATGTTGTTCATGCTCCCTGCTTGCAAGTCACGGTTAACTTCACAGAGAGTCCACGTTGGCCCACGGAGGCTGCAAAAGACGTAGAGGAATTCAGGTCAAAGATATGGTGGCGTGTAGGGTCTCCTCAAAGAAAAAGCTTACCTTTGCAATTTTTTGCTGTAGTATGATTTCTGAGATAAAAACATATCTGCAAGCACAGACATTGTAATATACTAATTACAACTTGAAAAGCCACTAATGCTTAATTGGAGCATCTCGCACCAAGAAACAATTTTAATTAGAAAGTACAGCTTCTAAAAGACTTAATTATTTGGAAAATAAATGAGAAAAGGAGAGTAAAAGATACATATCTATTAAGGTCCAAATGCCCGTATTAATATAGGCACTGCATTCACCCACCACCTTTAGGTGTATATTCTGTAGGCCCCTCAGCTGCAATTTCCTAATATATATAGCCCCATCTCAAGGTAAATAAAAGGAACTCACCCCTTTGAACCATTTATGACCACGTATTTTCCTAAAAGGCTTTTCTTCAGCCAGAGTTCTCCTTTTTCTTTGTATGTGTTCAAAAAATCAAAGTCCCTTTTTCTTCCCTTACCTCAGCTGAGCCATGAAACACTAAAATATGACCCAGCCATCTGAGGTCAAGGCCAGTCCAACTAAATGGCACATAGTAATTGCAGCTGTACTGAACAATGGATATTCATAAAATATGATCTGATTCCAACAGATCGATAGGGAAGGTTATTTAAAATAGTGAAATAGTTTCTGTCAGCTCTGGAGACAAGGCATTGTCTGAAGAAGTAATAACTATCATCTAGAAATTGTTCTAAGCCAGGTCCCCTGGAAGATCATGAAACGTGGCAGCTCTGCCAGGAGCTTATGCAGAAATGTGCTTCCTTGAGACAGATTTTTCTCCAGCTGGGAACAGTGCTCCACATCAGTCTGAGAAAGAATGGCAAAGGGCTCTTGATTGGGCAGAGGAGGATTTAGTGATATACTCAATTTTTTGGACCTGCACTATAATTAAGTTTGAGGACACAGATAATAAGGAAAATATTCCTTGGTACAGTATTTATTTTTATCCTCACCTGAGGACATGCTTATTGATTCCAGAGAGCGGGGAAGGGAGGGAGAGGGCGAAGGAGAGAATCATTGATGTGAGAGAAAACATCAATCAGTTGCCTCTCATATGTGCCCCGACGAGGGACTGAATCCACAACCTAGGCGTGTCCCCTGATCAAGAATCAAAGCCACAACCTTTCGATTTATAGGACCACACTCCTATTAACTGAGCCACTCCGGCCAGGGTTCAGTATAGTATATTTAAAAGAAATGTCCAATATCTTAATTCAAGTGGCAAAGTGTTAGGTATCTGATTATTGAAATAAAAAAGGCCATTTAGGCCCTGGCTGGTAGCACAGTGGATAAGGCGCCGGCCTGCGAACCCAAAGGTCGCAGGTTCGATTCCCCAGCCAGGGCACATAACCAGGTTGCAGACCAGGTCTCCAGTCAGGTCTGTGGCTGGGGGCAGGTGAAAGGCAACCATACATTGATGTCTCTCTCCCTCTCTGCCTCTCTCTCTTCCCCTCTTTCTAAAAATAATGAAATAAAATCTTTAAAAAAAAAAAAAAAAAGGCGATTTATGTTCATGCATTTATACCTGCCTCTGCATTTCTTTGATATACATGAAGTCTGTCCCGAAAGTATCAAGCCAATGTCAATATACTTTAAACAGTTTTCGGGGCTGATAATTTCGGGACAGATACTTGTAGCCTTCCGAGCAAGGACCCAGTGAAGATCCAAAGAAAATTTCACAAATTTGTAGTTTCTGTAGCATGCACAGCTCTTTTCTTCCAAAACAGGGCCACCAGGCACAACTGTGCAGGTCGAGCAGTACCCAAATGTACAACAGCCTTCCCCCAAGTAACTGAGCACAATACATAATCTTCATGGTGAGATCTATCACAGCCCTTTGTTATGAGGTTACGAGTTCCACAACCTAGTGCTTTATTTTCATAGAAATTATGCAGGAGACATTTTCTATGGGAGCTGTCAATCATTTTATGCCACTGGGCAGGCTGTCAGAGAGGAGCCTGCAACAAGCAGTTCTTGTTTGTCATAGAAAAGCACCTGTGACGTAAAGGACTTTGAAATCTGACTCCGGAACATGCTAACTGGGAGATCCTAAAACAAATGGTTGAATCTCTCTGAACCGCAGTTGCTTCTTCAGGAAAATGGGGGATAATAATATCTGTTCTACGGAGTGGTTCTGAAGACTGAAAAGGCACCGTCATAAGTGCCCAGTGTGTTCAGGGTGCAGCGGGCATGTGTGTACATGCACAAGCTCCAAGGAAAGGCAGCCACCCCATAGGACACTCGTCATTCAACACCCCTCCCTTCAGCCTTCTGGCTCTTTTGTTCCTGTTTCTCATCATCATCTCTGGACACCAGAGGGGCTCACTAAGCTCCCTTCAGGTGTGTTAGCTTTTAAGGTGAAGCTGGACCACCTGCCACATCTGTACGGAGGGGCAATCTAAGAGGGGTGTCAAGACGGTCAACATAAAAATTAATTTCTTTCTCTCATTAAAGAAGTTTCCAGTTTAGCAGTCACCAGGCATCCAGATCCCTTGGGCTTTCTTCATCCCTATTTTAGCACTTGGCTCTAGGATCACATTCATGTTTCAGACCTCAGGAAGGTGAGAGGAGGGAGGAAGGAAGGAAAGCAAAAGGGGAACACAGTCTTCTTCTAAGAAGCTTTAGAAGCTCCACACCTTCCCCGCAGCATCTCTTTAGCTGGAACTTAGTCCCATGGCCACACCTAGGGAGTCTAGGAAATGTAACCTTTGATCTGGCAGTATTGCCACCCCCAGGTTGATACTGGTTAGCAGCCTGCAGACTTTGCGACAAGGGAAATACAGCTTCTTAATCAATTTGCCTTGGTTCTGAGTGAACCCATCTGGAAAGGTGAGTTGAGCCAGAAAAAAGGGCGGACTCACTACTCTACTCAGATTATAGAAAGGCCCCAAAGTCTCCTTCAGCATCATTTCATGACTCTTTTACATCCTTACATCCAACCCCTTGTTCTTCTGCAGGCTCAGTTTCTTGGTCTATGATTCTGAAATATAATCTTGTACTCGCACTCTAGCATCTAACCAGCTTCTTCTAAATCTGTATTTGACATTTGATCTCATGACTTAATCTGCTTTTGTCTGTCATTTAGGGTAGGGGGTGCCCAACCTGGAGCCCAGGTTGCAAGAGGAGTGTCTTCTACAATTGCATACTAAATGATGTGTATGCGTCCTCATTTTCTTCCTGGGAAGAGGGACCATAGCATTCCCAGGAATCCTAAAGGGGCCTATGACCCCAGTGAGGTTAAGAATCACTGCTGTAAGGGGAACTTCAAGGCTTTCTATAAGGTTTTGGGTGTAGCAGACTGCCGGTTGTAAACATGGCCCAGGATGGGAGAACAGCACCACAGAAATGTCAGAAGCAAGGAGCATCATGTCAGCCCATTTGTCAGGCTTGGCTGAGAATCAACAGCCATGGACCAACCTATCTGCTTCCAAGAGAGGATGTCAGGACTAAGGTCATGAATCAAGATAAGTATAGTTTTAGCTGTGAAATAACTGGTCCTTTGGACCCAGACAGGAACTGTCAAACAAGATGCAGCTAAGCCAAATACCAGATGCTGGATTCATTTTTGTAGGCTTCTTCCTCCCAGTTGAGAATGGTGTCTTACATCTTTGTCTCCTCAGTACGTAATATGCCACCTAACAGAGAATAGTCATTCCATAAGCATTTGTTGAACAGAACTGAAAGACAGGTTTATGACCTGGGTACCTGGCACAAATAAGGAACCTAAAACAGATAAGATCAGGTGGTCTCATGATCAAACCCCCTAGACTCTGTCCTAGTCCTAAGAGTAATGGCCACGCTCCTTCCTGGTCCTTAACTAAGAAGACTAATTCTAAGACTAAATCTGGACCCTAAATTGATTCCAATCATGAAGTAGACCAACTGCCTGGCCTTCAGATCCATCCCTTCTCCCTTCCTCATATGGTTTTTGCCTGGCCATCCAAAACTGATTTGACTTCCATCCAGTCCTTGGTAAGGATCTGATACTGTTGTATATAAGTCATGTTCCATGCCTATGGTGAGATTCCAGCACACACATTGCCACCAAGTACCTACTTCACCATGCAGACATTTTTGCCATTCCAATACTTCCAAAAATCAATGACACTATTAACATGTTTGTTCAAGAATGGTTAGAAACACATCATGAGTTTAACTCTTGGTACACTCAGTGGCACAGGCTAAACCAGGAATCCTTCTCTTCTTCTTCCTTTATCAGGCCATCAGACATGAGGGAGTGTTGGTTGCTACGATGATGGGGCTCAGAGCAGAACCAAAGCATGATTGTGACCTCCAGAGGTGATGGTAACTGAACACATGATTTCCAAGGGTCTTCTTCCTAAATTTCAAGTGTCCTACTAAGGAAAACGGACATGTTCTTCTATTTATGTATATTTTTGCAAATAATTTCTTCTACCAACAGATGTGTCCTGAGGATCCTCCAGGATCTTTTTGTCCACTTTTACAGCCATGTGATTAATTTGATTGCTCTTTTCCGCCATGATTAAAATTTAGTACTGTCACCTGTGTCTCATATACAACAATAGTTAACTTACCCTTGCAAATAGCTTTTCTAAATTATTAAGCCAGCAAGAATTCCCATTAGTCCTCAGCACTGGCCTTCAGCTCAAACACCTTATCCAATGCTGAAGTCTCCCCATGTCATTTGGCTGGTCAGCCTAGGCATCTCTCTTCGGTGAGCATGGTCTCAGCCGAGCTCACAGACACCAGTGCATGTGGAGGTCAAGCAAAAGGGAGAAAGACAAAGAGCCTCAGAGTCAGTAAATACATCTTTTTGTTTTCTGGCTTGATTTTCTGTGGATGCACCTTCTTTGATTTCTCTTAAGCCCTATGTTTGGCACCACGATCTTGTCTCAACGACTAGTCTACCAGACTGTGCTTGCTCTGTTTTGAATTGCTTTGAGAAACACATGGCTTGCTACTTTTAAGTCAGTTTGTTAGAAGACAAAGCTAACCTACCAGGATATCTAAAGCCCCGTGAGTTGTTTATGCCAATTGACTACCTTCTTATTATTTATAATTGGTAATTAGAAAATCATCACTTATAATTATTCTTGACAGATATCGACTTCAGAGAAGTATAGAAACATAGCTGTCCTTGGGGATTATCAGTAGGAAAACCATGTTGATAATTATATGGAAATCTTTAAAACCTGGGTCAATATTTCCAATTATCTTCACAGTTAGCTTCTAGATGTTTATATTGTTTTTGAAATATAGAGTTTGGCTCTGGGTATTATAGATTCTGCAAGTGTGAAATTGGCCATAATGTTTATTTTTTAATGTTGCAAACCAATTTTATATAAAACTTAGAATACATTTTTTTCAGTTAACATTTGCATCATCCTACAATCTTAGAGGTGAAAGGGACTCAGAAAAGTTATTTTCTTTCATTCTCTTTCTCTCAGCGGACCACACCTAAGACATTCCATTTAGATGAGAATCTTATTATTTGTTCAGTGAAGAATCAGAGAGCAAGCACTTCCACCACCTCATTTGGTAACCCAGGCTGGTTTCTGACATTTTATGACTGGTGAATAAGACTAAATACATTTCCAGGAAATGAATTGTTTTAGTGGTTTTGAATCTCTTTTGTTTTTTTAAGATTCCAAGTACAAATATTAAACCCATCACCTGTGTTCCCCAAATGAGTAATTGACTTCTTTATTCATTTTCACCACCTTTCCAGGTTTACTTATGAAATTGCTCCAGTGTTTGTCCTCATGGAGCAAATAACACTTAAGAAGATGAGAGAGATAGTTGGATGGTCAAATAAAGATGGTGATGGGATATTTTCTCCCGGTAAGTTTCTGTTCTCTTTCCCTGACTCTCCTCCAGGTTAGTAGTGTGAATTCTTAGGACTCTTTTGAGTATACAAACACAGAGTGAGTTTGTAGAAGAATAATGACCTTTAAAAAAATTTTTTTTTGATACTCTGCCTTTCAGTCTTTGTCAGGGTGAAGGCTAGCAAGAATGATGCATTCTATGTGTAGTAACCAACAAAGGCTGTGCCTAGCCTGTATAAACTGACAAAGGCTGTGTCCAAATTATGCTAAACAATTCCAGTTTTCAACAAGCAGTTTGATTAAGCTGAGAATCAGTAAATCAAGATTATCAATTGAAAAATTGTTTTCTGCCAAGATAGAATATCTACTTTGAATCTCTAATATTGTGTAGATAGAATAAGAATTTCTTTAAAAAGGACAGATGTTACTGGTGTTAGGAAAGAGTTTGGGATGTATCAGAGACCATGTGATTGTGTACAGGGGAAGAGAAGAAATAAAAATTGCAATTGTTCAGGTAATCCAAGCCGACCACCAATTTGCCTATTTAATTGTCAGGCAATTGATGCAAAAGTCATTAGTTTGTGTTGGCCAAATATACCTAGTCACCTCAGTTCTCCTTGAGTATTTATTTAAGTAAACACACGTTTGGTTTCATTTTAATCAACTTAGTGCTCTCCTAAGTGACTCAGTTAGGCTATTCTTTGAGGGGAGTATCCAGGCAATGCCACTGTTTCCTTTGGTGGGCTCCTTTATTCTCTCTCTCTCTCTGCCTTTCTGACTCAGGGAACAAATTCACCTTTGTTCAGTAAATAGGTTGAGCAGAATGCAGAAGCAGGGCCCTAACCAACTAGCTCCGTTGGTTAGAGCATCACCCCAATATGACAAGGTTGCAGGTTCGATCCCCAGTCAGGGTATACAGAAGAATCAGCCAGCAAACGTGTCAATAAATGAAACAACAAATAGATATTTCTCTCTTTCTCTCCTTTCTTTTCTCTAAAAATCAATAAGTAAAAAAATTTTTAAATAAAACAGAAGTAGGGAAGTTGTAATTCACCTATCTCTTTACACTGCCACCTCTATGTCTAGGCTTTAGGTGAGGTGGGCATTGAAGTATGTGACTCACCTCCAGCCGAACTGCCTAGGTGGCTTTGGTGATGAGCATGACTATTGTATTCCCAGGGCAAAGGGGCCAGAGGGAAGCTCTGGCAATAGGAAGCTATCAAAACCTATCAGGATATTGCCCTTCCCCTTTCTGACCTCTCTTATTTCTTGAGACACCAGCTTAGCCTTTGCTGTTAGAAACAACAGTGAAGGAGCTCCAACACCTCCCCCTGTGTCTGCTTGCTGATAGGCGGAGCCATATCCAACATGTACAGCATCATGGCCGCTCGCTACAAATACTTCCCAGAAGTTAAGACAAAGGGCATGTCGGCTGTGCCCAAATTGGTCCTCTTCACCTCTGAACATGTGAGTTGGGTGCTCTTGCTCGTGGATTGTGGTGTTTCCAAGGGACTATCTAACATCTAACTTCAAGCCTGTTTGTTGCAGAGTCACTATTCCATAAAAAAGGCTGGGGCCGCACTTGGCTTTGGAACCGACAATGTGATTTTGATAAAGTGCAATGAAAGGTAGGCAGGGGAGAGTGAATATTAGGTTCTTGATGTATTAAATGTGTTCATCTGTTAAATTTGTTTTATTGTGCTTAAGGACTGACTCAGTACAGCGTGCCAAGTTGCTAATGGTCTGTTGAAAATATCGGATTAAATTACTTTTTGCTGTGGCAGAAGTTTTTACCATGTGCAGTCTCATTGATTTTTCATTTTCATTTCTGTCCTTTTATAATAATTACAGGGGGAAGATAATTCCTGCTGATTTAGAGGCAAAAATTATTGAAGCCAAGCAAAAGGTATATATACTCTATGATCCATCTAAACTCTGGTGAATACAAAATTTTTTTTAAGATTTTTTTATTTTTTACTTTTTATTTTTAGAAAGAGGAGAAGGGAGGGTGAAAGAGAGGGAGAGAAACAGCAATGTATGTTTACCTTTCACCTGCCTCCAGTTAAGGACCTGGCTGGAGACCTGGCTTGCAACCTGGTTATGTGCCCTGGCTGAGAATCGAACCTGTGACCTTTGGGTTTGCAGGCCACCAGCCAGGGCTTAAATTTTTTTTAATACTTTCTTTCTGCTGTAGACAGTAAAAGTCTTTGATAATATAAGAAATTATTTTATTGTTGTTTCTAAAATTCTATTCTCAAGTGTTTATTTCCAACTGGTGAGATGATTTGGCTTTAAAGCTGCTTGTATAGTGTATCAATTTTTTTTTTTTTTTTTTGAAAAATGAAAAATTCAGTCATTAAACCATTGTCTTGTCTGAATTGTGCCAAATGATTAATTTGACATACTTGAATAAATCCGCTACCCAAGCACCATGGAGATACAACCTGTTCAGGTTTTCACTTGCTACTTGTTAGGTATCACCTTATTTTAACAAATAAGATTTCAGTTTAGGATTCTGTGTAACAAAGTGCTTCCATGCCCTGGTAGATGACCTGTGATAGTTGGTGAATCAGCCTCAGTAAAGTCTACCAAACAAGAAATCTCATAGAATAGATGTACCCACAAGGCACTGCCAGGTAGCTGTCAGGCCATTTACCAACTTGTTTTGGTTACATTCTGTACCTCCTTCTCTAACTGTAGTCATTTGCTGGGGTCTCAGTGGGGAAGATTGATGGAGATGTTGGTAGGACCAAATAAAAAGTAGAGGTGGAGCTGAAGGTCAATAAAACCTAGGACTCACAAATTTCCCCCAGGGTCTGTTTGACTCCACTTGTTCATTTGTTTCTTGTTCACATCAAAATTTTATTGTGTCCTTGATTAGTGAAACAAGATATATACCAGTTTTAAATAACCAAACAATGCTTCACTGTTGTTATTACATCAGTACACTTAAAATAACACAGCATCTGAAATGTACAATGTCCAGATGATATTCAGAGTTACCTGCCTAACACTTCATTATTACTATTTCTTGCTTTATTGTTCACCATAGAACTTGTCAATATCAAGCATACTATATATTTCGCTTAATTTTGTTAGATATCTGTCACACTACCCACTAGAATGTAAACTCCATGAGGCCAGAAGTCTTCATCTGTTTTGCTCGCTACTGTATATTCCTCATATCTACAACAAGGGTTGGCACGTACATATCACTCAAAAGTTATTTGTTGAATAAATGAAGGAATGAGGGAATATACCAACAAAGAACATTCCCAGATGTAGTAGCTGATACCACATCAGCTCAGCTGATCTCTGAATAAATGCTACTGCAATTCACCTACTTCCTGTGGAAAGGAGAAAGGTTAAGAAAAGCTAATCAGCCTGTCTCTCTTGCCTTATAGGGATATGTTCCTCTTTATGTTAATGCAACTGCTGGCACTACTGTTTATGGAGCCTTTGATCCAATACAGGAGATTGCAGATATATGTGAAAAATATAACCTTTGGCTACATGTTGATGTAAGTGTTATAACTCTCTTATAATCCAGTCAGGGGTGGAAGCCACTCTGCTTTGTGATCTGCTTCAAGCTTTTCCCACTGCCCCAGCCGGCTCTCTGTCCACACCACATTACTTCCACTCTCCTTTGGCGGGGTTCCTGCTGGCCATTCACTGCTGGACATACCACAGGCCTGTATGTCCCTCTGGAAGTCATTGCTGTCTCCTGTGATTCATTTTAGACTGTGATCTATATTGCCTTGCCAGGTACCTTTTGTCTGGATAAACAGCTGCAAAGAGAAATATAATTGATTTCAGAGGGAAAAATTATATAAGATGCAATGTGTAGAAAGGGGTCATGAATCTGAACGCTAACTAGCTGCCTTCAGTCTATGACACTTTCCTTAAAAAAAAAAAAAAAAAAGATGCCTATATGGTACCTGTAGGAAAAATAAGAGTATATGTAAGGAGTTATCAACTAAGAGATTTAGTCCCAAATTTTCCCAGGAACACAAAAGACATATTTTCACATACATGACTTTTTCTTACTCCATTCTTTTATGGATAGACCTTCTCATAACTGAATAATTGAGTAGTCACTGGTACTATTGCACAAATGACCAACAAAGGCTGTTCTTGCATCATGTGGGATCCCAAGCTATTCTGTAAACATATGAATCAGGGTACCCACAAAAATGTCTTGATGTTGTGGTGGGACATCCAAGTTTAGCAGGGCTGCTGCTTTCTGAGTTTGCAGAAGCCCTTAGGATTCTACCCTCAGGAGAATCCTGTAACAGGCTCCATTCCTTTGTGTCACTTCCAGAGCTCCCTGTGGGGTCATTGAGCATCTTGAGCCTTTCTAGAGTGCTTGTGGTCTTTGGGTTCTGGCCCTGCAGGCTCAGGTGAGACTTACTTGTATTGCTCATAGTTACTCTGACTTTAACCTAGAGGAACTTCTGAAGAAGTGACAAGTGATGGGTTCCTTCGGTTAGAGAAGTTTAAGTTTTGTGCCCCTTTTCATTCTTGTGTTTTAGTAGAGGTATGGAGTGACTGGGTTGAATTCTTAAATGTCCCTCCTCCCCCTCCCCTCCTTTCTGTATCCCCACAGGCTGCCTGGGGTGGTGGGCTGCTCATGTCCAGGAAGCACCGCCATAAACTCAGTGGCATAGAGAGGTAAGGATCAAAGTCCAGGGCCTCCTTCCATCTGGACCATCAAACAAGCTGTGCTGCTGCATCTGCGGATGTCCCCAACATCTTATTTCAATCTGACTAAGCTTACTTTTGCTCAACAGGCATTTATTAAGCATGTATGGTATGCTAGGCACTGGGAAATCAAAATAACTGATTTCTCTGTCAAATGAATCCTCCCCGCAATGAGTTCACAATTCAAAGAGAGAGAGGGAAGTAAAGAAATAGTTACAACCTAATGTGATGAGTGCAACAATGGATGTAATTGCTGGGTGTCCAGGTAAGAGAGAAGAGAAACCAAGTGGTGGGGAGATGTGGAGGGTAACTGAGAGTTTGCCAAGGGTACAGGGCACTGATTCACTTCACTCTCCTTTCTCAGTAAACTTACTGCTGGGCAAGGGGAAGGACACTCAGCTCATCCAACTTAATCTTCTTGTTCACCATTCAAGTTCAGGTGCTAAACCAAATCTGATTTTGTTCTGAGTCCAATGTATTGATCCCAACTGATCCCACTGATTCAGTAAATATTTACTGAACACCTGTCATGAGCCAGGCAGGCATGAATGTGAATACTTGGTTATCTGCCTTCAGTCAGCCATCTATGGCACTTTCCTAAAGTGTGTACCTGGTACATATAGGAAAAATAAGGCAATATATGGACGGTGTTATCAACCACAAGGTTTACCCTCCTGAAGCTTATATTCCAGTGGGCTAGGTGTGCATGAACAAAGAGGTACGTAATCTATCTCATAGTAAAGAAGAATAAAGCAGGCTTTGGTGACAGTGAATGACAAGGCATGCTGTTTGAGACATGGTAGTCAGAGGCCTTTCTGAGGAGGTGACATTTCAGCAGAGACTGGGATAATGGGAGACAGGAAGCAAGGATACAAGGAAGAGTATTCTAGGTGGTGGGAAGGACAAATGCAAAGGCCAAAAGGCAGGACTGTTCTTGGCAAGTTGGAGGACCATGAATAGGCCAGTGAGGTTGGAGCAAAGTGACAGGTGAGAGCTGGCAAGGTTGGAGAGGGGACTGGGAGCAGGCATGCCAGTGGCTTCCCCCGTAGAAAGGGCTTTGGTGTGAGGTTTTGTTACATCTGCTGTGGCTCTTCCCTTCTGCTTCCATTTGGAAAGGACAGGCCTGGGTGAGTGGGTCTGACTCTTGGCTCTGTGCCTTAAAGGCTAATATACTAAATCAAGATGAGCCAGTTCAGCTGTACTTTAGCATTCTCAGACAACTTTCATTTCCCATCGCTGAGTGTGGGGACACTAAAAACATGTTGCACTGGCCTTTTCCTTAGCCAACATTTTAAAGCACATATGTCCTCTAAAGGAAATGGAATCCATGTCACATCTTATTACTTTCCATTTGTAAAGGAAAGTAATCCTTTACTTTACAGCAAAGGATCATTACCTTCAGACTTTAAGGATATCCAAAAAGCCACTGAATTTATTTATTTTTAAAAATATTTTATTATTTTTAGAGAGAGGGGAAGGGATAGAGGCAGAGGGATTGATGAAGAGAGACATCGATGTACGGTTGCCTCTCACCTGCCTCCAGCCAGGGCTCTGGCTGGAGACCTGGCTTGCAACCTGGTTATGTGCCCTGGCTGGGAACCAAACCAGCGACCTTTGGGTTCGCAGGCCGGCACTTTATCCACTGTGCCACCAGCCAGGGCTCCAAAAAGCCACTGAATTTAAGACATTTTATGAGATCTAAGGATAAGTTTTAATATCACTAAAATGCAGTAGGTGTGTCAAGATTTAATCTACTGCCTTTTAAATATGACTTGACTCGCGTACTGCATTTTAGTGAGTAAGCATTTAGTCAGCTTTTCTTAGGTTTCTTTCACAAATGTTTTCTTTATTATAAACTTAGGGAGACAGGATTTCAGGCCTTTGTCTCTTATCTTTTATTTTTTATTTTAAGAGAGAGGGGAAGGGAGAAAGAGGGAAAAAAGCATCAATCAGTTGCCTGTCACACATGCCCCGACCAGGGACCAAACTGGCAACCCAGACATGTGCCTTGACTGGCAATTGCACTGATGATCTTTTGCTTTGCGAAATGATGCCCAACCAATTGAGCCACTCCAGTGAGGGGGCTCTCTCACATCTTTGAAACAAAGTGCACATTCTGTCCTCACATATACACTAAATTATTTCCCATCTGAGGGACCTAGGCAAGATGAAGAGGTTAAAAATTCACAGCAAGTATTTAGCTCTAGGGAGTACAGAGTCCATGTAATTTGGAGCCAATTGTTATACCTGATATTAAATCTTTCACAGGTATTAAAGCACAGAACCCAGTTGTGGGCCAGACTATTTGGAAGGAGTCTAAACCACTGAAGCAAGTTACCCAAGTTTGAATCATTACACATTATACTTAGTAGCTTCCATAATGTCCTAGCTAGTGTGCTGTTTAGCCATCTAATTGTGTCTGACAGAGTGATGCGGTTGCTAGGAGACCATGCTTGTTAAACTATCATTGCAGTCTAAACTGGCAATGTCATGTTCGTTTAGCATTTAAACAAAGCTGCTAAATAGTCAAAGTCTAGAATTGTGTAAGTGATCCTTGCTTTTAAGTGTCACTCTTCATACTACCTCATAAGTAGGCAGGTCAGCATCACCAGCCCATTTTATAAAGAAGAACAGGAAACAGAAGAAGCCAGAGTCTCTGACTGGAGGCAGGCAGGTACTGGAGGCTTGAGGAGTACCGGCTCTGCAGTTCCACTCCCTGGACTTGAATCTTGGCTCCCATGTTTCTAGCTGTGTGACGTTTGCTCCTTAGTTTCTCCATCTAAAATAAATATTAGTTCCTACATGGAGTTGTTGAGAGAATGAAGTATTCTAGGCACAGTTATCAGCAATATGTATTTATTAACTCATTTTTTTCCTTGATTCAATGCTATGACAAATACTCCCCATTTTACATATGGGAAAATGAAGGCACCACAGAGGAGTTATATAACTTGCCCAGCTAACAAATGTCTGAACCAAGATTCAGTTTCGGACAGTTTGGCTCCCAACTCCTGAGTTGTTAATCATGACATGGCATAATGCCTGCAAAGCTCTCAGAATAAGAGGACACATAAGTTCTTTGTAAATAAATGTTAGCTATTATTAACAGGAGTTGTTTAGAAAAGGCAGTCTGCAACTTCGTACCCTCAGACTGCCAGCAAAACAGTTGTTTCCCACTGGATAAGACAATGCAGGGGACTAGGTGTCGAAAACATGGACTGACTTGTGTTGCGATGGGTGGTGTTTTCCTTGAGGACAGTTGCCTTTTGCTGATTCCTACTTCTCCTTCTCAGAGTGTCATGTGTCTCTTTCAGGGCCAACTCAGTGACCTGGAACCCTCACAAGATGATGGGCGTGCTGTTGCAGTGCTCTGCCATTCTCGTCAAGGAAAAGGTCTGTACTCCCTCCAGAGATGAGTTGCTGGCCTGCACACCCTTTAGATGGCTTGAGAAGAGAAAAGCCTGGGGTCTTTTTGCAGTCCTTGGTGACACTCTCGTGAGATTGACTGCCCCGTTAGGACGGCCATTGCTATTCTCCCCTGCCCTTACCTGTTAGTCTTCAGCTAACCTCGTGCCTCCTCTGGGCTCCTGCTTCCTGCTGTCCTCCTTTCTCCTTCAGAGCTCAGGGCAACTGAAGTACCAACTCTCTCCTCAGAATACAAGAGTGGTCACTGGAATATGCTTTAACTTCTTAGCATGAATTCATGGTCCCAAGAGCTGAAATAGGGTTGACCTTTACATATTACAAATGTCTGCTCAGACGAACAAGGACTGTTGACCCAAAAGCTTCTGTAAATGAATGAGTCGCATAGTCCCTTCTGTAAGCCTCTAATAACAGGGCCCTGCCCACAGGCGTTGTTGCTCCAGGGAAACTTGCACATACAGGTGTCCCAAAAAGTCTGTCACCAAGCTGGTGGAGCCAGAACCCACACAAGCTCTTTACCCAGCTCCTAATTAAAGTGCCAGTTAACTTCACAGGAGATCCTGGAGAAGATGGGAAGACTTCTTAGGGGATGCTTTTGGGGAGGAAAATCCTTTGCAACATGAGACCGTCCCACCCACTACAGGAAGTTTTTATCCCCTGCCCACTGAATGCCATAGCGCTTCCCAGACTTTGCAACAACCCAAAACGCCCACACACATTTCCAAATGCCCTTAGAAGGACAGTGGAGCCCTTGTTGCTGGCACCTGAGACAAAAGATTATTTTCTATTTAGAATGACAGGAGGAAAGAGACAAAGGTTTTTTCCAAGAGTGGTTTTAGAGAAGAACATGAGAACAAGTGCACAACCTCAGAAGTCATTAAAAGAAAGTTTGCATGGGACCCCAAGTCCAGCCAGCCCTGTTTCAAAGCCTTGCATATCTCTGACCTGTGACTACTGATGCATGCCTGTCTTGATTTCCATGATAGGGGATACTCCAAGGATGCAACCAGATGTGTGCAGGCTACCTCTTCCAGCCAGACAAACAATATGATGTCTCCTATGACACTGGGGACAAAGCAATTCAGTGTGGCCGCCATGTGGACATTTTCAAGTTCTGGCTGATGTGGAAAGCAAAGGTACGAGAAAAGGAATTCAGGAAATGGAGCAGAAATGTAATTTGCACAGGTTGGCTGGCAAGAGAGAGGCAAAGACATATTGCGGATAATTCACTATGCATTCAATCAATATCTAGATAATTGAGTTAACTGTATTTTCTTTGCGAATGAAATCACTTTATTTTTCAAGTCAAATTCTCCTTTCTTCTATTCAGGCTCCTCCGTTTAAATTACCATGAACCTTCCTTGTAACTTTCTCTTACAACAACTAGAAATGATGCCAGGCTATAGACTTCCATAACAATCCTTAGGGTTGCTGAAATTATTTAGTGTAGATGTAGAGAAAGAGATAAAGATAAAATTACTGCATTATTGTGTACAGAACCCTGAATTCCTTTATGAGGCCTCAAATCATAGGATATATATGACAGTTTTAAGTTCTGTTCAAATAATGGCTTTCCCTTTATTTGTACTTTACACACTATTCTGGAAAAGATATGCTTTATTCTGAGAAATCCTATTGCTAAACTGAATGCTGGTTCTGCATTCATCAACCTTTCAGGTTATATTTCTGTGTCTCAAAAAAAACAAACTATTGGAATTTTCCCCAAAATATGGGTGAGACAGAGGATTACCATTTGACTATTTGTGTCAAAAGCACTTTTAGGCAATCAAATAAATGCAATTTTTATTTCACAGCTGTATACCACATCCATTATTTTTATTTACCTACTTTAAATTAATTAATTTTAATAATTTCCATGGTTAAGATTGGATCTACCTAATATCAAAACAATGTATTTTTCCAGTGAAATATCTAGTGAAATATATTTTCTGTAGGAAGAATTTAACAGATCATTAGTTTTTTTTTTTCTCATTTCTCATTTAAGATAAAACTTCCCATTTTGTCTTAGTATAGAAATGGTCTGAATTTGATATCTATCACAAAGGAATCATAGGTGTTTTAAGCATATAAATAGCCATAAGCAACAAGAGAAAGAGCCCTATCATTTAGAAATCTAATAACCACACTGCCTCAGTAATTTGCATCTTCATTTTGCCTAAAAATAACCCCCTGAACCATCTGCTGCAAGTTTGGCTCCTGGTGCATTGGCTGCCGAGGTGCGACCCTGGTGTAGGCTTGCTTCCTGGGTGCAGAGTAGCCAGGCTGCCGTGCGCACCCAGCAGTGCCTCCCGCTTTGCCAGTTGGACTTCACCCAGGCCCCTTAGCAGCCACAAGCCAGCCTTGCACATCTGCTCTTGTTAACACTGACCCACTCAGCAACCTCCACACTGCTGTTATTAATCAGTCGTGCTGGCTTTTGAAACTCATGCTCAACCAGTTTGTCAATAGTTGGAACTATTGCAGTCTCAGGGCATGTACTGAAACCAATGGCTTTCCCATCTGCCAGCCTGCCTGTCACCACAAAGGGATAATCCTATAGGGAAGGTAGCCTGCCTGGGAGTATGGGGGACATGTTTGAGCAGCACTTACTGCTGGGGAAGATGGGTTCTAAAGTAGTGTTTCTCAAACTGTCCGTGGTAAAGAGACAGTGGTTTTTAACCTACTGTAGGACAATACAATAAAGATGAGTTGCTAGAAAAAATGAAATTAAAAAAGAAAAAATATACACGGTACAAGTTGCAATTTTTTAAAAAGATTTTATTATTATTTAGAGAAGGAGAAGGAAGAGAGGCAGAGAGGGAAAGAGAGATCAATGTATGGGGTTGCCTTTCACCTGCCTCCAGCTGCAGACCTGGTTGGAGACCTGGCTTGCAACCTGGTTATGTGGCCTAGCTTGGAATCGAACCAGTGACCTTTGGGTTCACAGGCTGGTGCCTTATCCACTGTGCCACCAGCAAGGGCCAATTTTTAAACTTAGATTCAATAGACATTAAAATTATTCTGTCAAATTGCTATAAAAGTTTCCTATTGCTTAATCTCAATTTCTGTACTCATCCTATCATGGACTGCTTACAGTTTGTAAACTGAATATCAGTATTAATAAAGCAGAAAACAGGTGTCAGGTCCAGTCTGTGAGTAACTAGCAGGGAACTAAAAGCCTGTTGAGAATAATTGGTCTTCTTCTCCGTCATCTCCACGAATATTCTTATGTCTTTTTCCAAAAGACAAGGTCAGCATAGCTTTCTCAAACACCCATCACAGGGCAACACAACCTCTCACCAACAAAGTTGACTTTTCTATTTTTAAAACAGGGAACAGTGGGATTCGAAAATCAGATCAACAAATGCTTGGAACTGGCTGAATATCTCTATGCCAAGATTAAAAACAGAGAAGAATTTGAGATGGTTTTCAATGGTGAGGTAAGTTGTCATCATGGATTAGATGTACAGCATTTCCAGAAGATCTATTGAAGGAAGCTCCAAAAGTCATATTTTCCCACATTGCCAAAAGATATTTCTGAACTTTCATTCTTATGCACTACTCATTTAATTCTCCCTGTGGCCATGAACTTTTCTTCCAGTAGAATTGGGATGACTTTCCCCCTTCACCTCTTTGCAGATAAGATGTCTTTCCTTGACAGGTCTGAATCCTTTATCATTTTTGGTTGGTCTTATTATTGTGTTGAACCCTCAGGATAGAATTATTTCTCAATTCCAAGAAGCTTATAGGATGGCAAACACTTGTGCCCAAGACTGGCTCTAAAATGAAGTTCTACTTTACATAGGTTCATTATGAGGACAGCATGGTACAATGGTTCTGCCTTGAGTTCATATCTACGCTGTACACAATGAACTATGTGTCACACCAAGACAGACTGAGTGCTAGGCCCCATGCCAGGGGCTGGCTTATATAGTGGTGGCCAGAACAGTTACTGTCTCTGCCCTAATGGGGCTTGCAGTTGGCTACAAAAAGTTTCTGACATTGAATGAGAGCCACTGTTGAATAAAAGAAAATCCACTGGTAATATAATATAACAGCTACATTCAACTTAGTCCATTTATTAGGCATCTAGACTAGTAGGCACACACTGGAGAATCACCAAATGAGGAAGAAAGAGCCCTGTGAGCGGTTCAAATCAGTGATACAGCCAATGCTCGTGCACTTCAGCCATGAGACCTCACTCTGATCATTGACACTATTTTAAACATTCTTCAGATTAAAGATGTGATGTCCCCAGCCAGTTAGAGGCAGGCACAATGATGGCAAACAGCAACTAGGAAGGAAACTGGAAAACTATAACAAGAACATGAAAGAACTAAAAATATAGGAGTCTTTAAGGGAAGGATATGAAAGAGTTCTAGACCTCACAGTTACCAGTATGATAATCCTGGGTCATCAAGAAAAAGTTCAGTGCCAGTATAATAAATGCAATAAAATATTTAGTTATCAATTACATAAATGTGTTTTGAGCATCTTCTTTCTACATATGAAACACTACAATGGCAAGATGGATAATACCCTTTTTAAAAACCACCCAAATGCAATTATTTTTTAACATTTCAATGTTTTTCCTTACTTTGATTTTTATTCTTTTTGGTCAGGGAGAATTCTAGCAAGGGTTTCAAAGGGGTTGGGAGAAGCCTTCTGTCAAGATCTCCTAATTTTCCGTTTTGCTTGTACATTTGCTTGTTTGTGAAAATCTCTGCAGCCTGAGCATACAAACGTCTGCTTCTGGTATATTCCACAAAGCCTCAGGGGCGTGCCGGATAGCCCTGAGCGACGGGAAAAACTACACAGGGTATGGAGTCTCTCCTTTGTCTCATCTAACCCTTTGCATTGCTCTGACCGTGGAAATATCCTTATTCTACTGTGTCTTTCGAATGGGGGAGAAATACAAATGAAAGACTTGAGCTGGTGGGGAGGCATCTTGTTATGTTCTCCTTGGGAATGGGTTGTCCCTCTGCTGTGGTTCAGATACACCAGCAACCTCTAAGGGATGCATTCCTGTCTGAGGTTCTTTATTAAGGAAGGGGCCCTATGCATGCCCTCTATACATATTCCTCAAAACTTCCAGATTACCCATGTCTCTTACAATCTATTTTTACTAAGTTCAAGGCTATTCAAATACTGATTTATTCTGATTGTTGATTTCTATGTCTAATTTACATACTATTGATATTTGTTGTTATATTTCATTTATATAATGTTTCATTCATCCAACCATTCCACAAATACAATTGAGCACAGTCTCTGTGCCAGTCTGTGTCCCAGGTGGTATCCTGGGCTCTGGATTATATATAAGCTTTAATTTGTGTAGTTGCCCATAAGAGTGTTTTGGGTTTGATTTTATTATCATTGTTCTATGACTGACTCTCAAAATTCAGTTGCACAGTTTTTTTTTCTGAGGGAATTTATAATTGGATAGTCTCAAATAGTTATTAGATCTTAGCCACTGAAGAAAATCTGGATATAAAATATGTCTTTGTCTTTACATCAGGGTAAATACAAAGAATAAAAGACAAACTCCTCTTTTTTTCCAGCCAGTTGATGGGTTACATTATTAACAGTGGTGTTAAGCCCTGGCTGGTAGCACAGTGGATAAGGCGCAGGCCTGCGAACCCAAAGGTCACTGGTTCAATTCCCAGCCAGGGCAACATAACCAGGTTGCAAGCCAGGTCTCCAGCCAGGTCTATAACTGGAGGCAGGTGAAAGGCAACCATACATTGCTGTTTCTCTCCCTCTCTGCTTCTCTCCCTTCCCCTCTCTCTGAAAAAAAAAAAAAAAAGAGTGGTGTCAATATCAGTCTTGAGTTTTGTCTTATGTTTCCATCACAAGGTGGCTCCCAAAATCAAAGCCCTGATGATGGAGTCTGGCACGACCATGGTTGGCTACCAACCTCAGGGGGACAAAGCCAACTTCTTCCGGATGGTCATCTCGAACCCGGCCGCTACCCAGTCTGACATTGACTTCCTCATTGAGGAGATAGAGAGACTGGGCCAGGATCTGTAATCGCCCGTAGAACATGAGTTTATGGGGCTCCCTTTCCCCTCTGGCCCTCTAGGACAGCCTCCGTAAGTTGTTGAAATAATAGGCCATTTCACTGAAGGGAAATGTAATATCTTGAAGAATACTGTTAAATCCTTACTTAAGCTTGTTATAGTTCGCAGGAAATAATGTTCTTTTTAAAAAGCTGCACATTAGGAGCACAGTATATATGTACAGTTATATATACCTCTCTATATATGTATGTATAATGAGTATGGCTTAATGATCACAGCATGTTCCCACCCCAAGACAATTTACTTTACCTTCAGCAGTTATTGAGGGGCTAAACATGCTGCAGACCAGCTCACAACAGCCCTGGGAAAGATGATTCTCAAGATGTCATGTTGTGGGGACCAAGGGAAATTCTGTTAGCAAGAGTTGACCTCATTATCATTGTTTTTCCCACCTGAAGTGATGATAGATGAGAAAAAGCACCACTGAATGACAAGAGTCACACCTTCTCCATTAGTATCCTGTTAGGGAAAAATAGTAGCAGAGTCATTGTTACAGGTGTACTGTTGCTGTATTTTTAGAGATTAATTTGTGTAGATTGTGTGTGTATCTCTGTTGTCTGACCTTGGGGCAGGGTGGGAGGGAGGGAAACACATGTAATGATTTAAATGACTGTATAATGATAGGTAAATGAAATAATCTGCTTATTTATATTCAGAGGTTTACCATGTTAAAAAGGTGTCTTGTATTTTCTTCCCATTTGTAATGTATCTTATTTATATATTAATGCAGTAAGTTCTGAAAACTGTTTATGGTATTTTCGTGTATTTGTGAGCCAAAGAGAAAAGATGAAAATTAGTGAGACTCGTATTTATATTAGAGTGCCCTTAAAATGATGTAAGCCTAAGTTTGCTGTCTATAAGAGAATTCTGATACTGTACATAGTCATATATATATGGAAATCCCATTACTTAAACAGCATCTGCTCTTCTGTTACCCTCTCTGTCTGGCTGTGTGTCTGGTGTTCTCAATGCTTTTCTAGTAACTGTTGGATAAGAGCTAGATCTGTAATTTTGTAGTAGTTCATGACCAATCTCTGTGACGCGCTTAGTTCAAACCTAAGGCAATGTTTCCGAAGACCTTCTGAAGATCTCAGATAAATTGACCAGGCTCACCACTGTTTTTGAGGAAAGGAAATTAACACTGTGCATTTTAGAGTATGCAAGAAGAATATATATCAATAAAAATATTCTCCATGGAGAACCAAACAAAATTTTCTTCCACTTTGTGTTTCATGCAGAGAGAGGTCTCTAGTTATAGTTACCTGGATCATCACTGTCCACTAGCTGAATTCAGGCAGTACTCAATATCCTTATGAAGCTGGGACCCAGCCTACTGTCGGTCCTAGGTTCCTGAGCCCCTTGTCTATTAAATCATTAGGATTGTAACTTTTAAAAAATTTGCAGTGTAAGCTTGGAGAAAGAAAAGCCAACTCCTTCTCATTTTCCTATTTGTATCCTGGAGTTCCATTCATTCAGGTACTTAATAAATGTTTCTTTCTCTGTATCAGGCACTGTCCTAGGACAAATTTTCCTTCTAGTGGGATCTTACATCATTTGGTGTCAGTGGTAGCTGAATCCCTCTAATATGACAGAATCTCACCATCCTGTTGCTTATGCTTGTCCAATGCCGTCCCCATTTACTTCCTCGGGAAATATGTTTTGGTGCTGGATCATTAGGAAATAGGGCCTATTTTCTGCTATTCTGTTAAGCTGTAATAAGACTATCTCCCTTGTCTGGAATTCAAGGAGGTCCATATTTAGCACATGTAGAAACAGGTTAAGAATCACTTGTAATTAGCATACTGGTTGTATGTGCAACCATTGTATTAAACTGAGATCTATAGGGAGGTGATCATCAAAGGTCACCTTTTTTCTCACTCTTCATTCAAATCTCCTCTGTGGGCTAATTCTTCTCACACCCCTAAGCACGTCTTTATATTCTTGTACAACGAAGAGATCCTTCTCTCCTTTCACTTGGTTCTGTTGCAGATGGCAGTCCCACAGTGGTAGGGAGAGCGAGGCTGCTAGTGGGGCAAAGTCAGGGTCTTTTTCACTTCTAAGCTCATCTCTACTCCTGCTCCTATATTTCCTTACCCAGGGTTGTGCCTAGTGGAGAAGGGGTTAAAATAACAAAGGCACAATTTAGGTAGCTATTAAATTATCATTTGGCCTATGGGCTCATGGTTCATGAGATTTTTTTTTCCATGGGACAATTTTGGGGAGGGAATGGGGATTTTTATTAAGATAAAACTAAGATACAGTAAGATTTACTCATCATAGTGTACTGTGTATAGCATTCTATGAGTTTTGATAAACCCATTCAGTAACGTAACTACCAGCACAATCAAGATTTAGAACAATCCCATCACATCAATCAATTCCTCACGCCCCTTTGCATGTAACACTCCCGCCCCCCAATCCCCAGTTCCTGGAAACCTCTGATTTGTTTTCTGCTTCTAGAGTTTTTACTGCCCCATCATGAATACAGAATCATACCACATGTAGCCTTTTGAATCTAACTTTTACTTAACACAATGCATTTGAAATTCACTGATGTTGTCAGTGTCAGTTGTTCATTCCTTGTGTTATTGCCAAATACTCATTTGTATGGATGTACCACACTTTGTTTATCTGTTCTCCAGTAGAGGGAAATTTGGATTGTTTGCCATATTTTGGCGAATAAACATTAGTGTGTAAATTTTCATGTGAAGGTAGGTTTTCATTCAACTTGGGTAAATACCTCTGTGTAGGATTGTTAGATCATACGGTAAGAATATGTTTATAAGCAACTGTTGTCCAAAGTGGCTGTATCATTTTGCATTCTCACTAGCAATGTACAAATTTTCTAGTTATTCTGTTCTTGGTAATATTTGTGTTGTCACTTTTATTTTAGCCATTCCTTTTTGTTAGCAGTTTGATTGAGTTATAGTTCACATAACCATATAATTCACTCATTGAACGTGTACAGTTTCCTGGCTTGTTGTATATTCACAGAGCTGTACATCCATTACCACAATCAATTGTAGAACATTTTTGTCACCCTAAAAAGAAACCTGGTATCCATTAATAGTCATTCCTCATTCCCACAAACACATACTCTGTAGCTTCTGGAAACCACTGGTCTACTTTCAGTCTTTTGCCTTCCCTAGACACTTCATATAGATGGAATCCCATAATATCTGGTCTTTTGTGACTGGCTTCTTTCACTTAGCATGTTTTCAAGGTTCATCTATGTATGAGAACTATACTATGTATGAGAACTTCATTCCTTTTATTGCTGACTAAATATTCCATGAATATACTGTATTTCATTTATCTCTTCATTAGTTCATGGACACTGGGTTGTTTCCACTTTTTGACTATTATAAATAATACTACAGTTAATATTTACATACAAGGTTTTGTTTTAATTTGTTTCTTAATGAAGCACTTTTTAAGGATTCCTTTGGAGTCTTCCCACCTCATTGCACATGAAGGGATCAAGGTCTCTCCTCCTCTAACCTACTCAGACACTCAGACCTGGGCCCCTGGCAATCTGTGCTGTCTAAGCCTTGCAATTGGGATCCCTTCTCCAGACAGTACTCTTGGATGGGTCCCTTTTACGTAAAAATCAATTATGTGCATATGTAAGGAGGGTTTATAAAACATAAATGTATAAGATAAAGAGTAACAATAACTTGAGTACCCACTACTCAGTCAAATAAACAGGCCATTCTTAGAGTTTTCCAGCACATCCTGAACGCTTCCCAATAGCATACTCCTCCTCCCCAGGAAATGATCACTGTTCTGAATTTTGCATTAGTCATTCTTTTGTTTTGCTATATTATAGTTTTATCCCACATATATGAATCATTTAGTTTTACCTGGCTTTCTATTTTATATAAATGAAATAATGCAGGGTACATATACTTCTGTTGCTTATCTTTCTGTTCAACATTATGATTTTATGGAGCCAGAACTAACCCATAGGGAGCCTTTGTGCAGTTAAAAAATATTTTAAAAGCCCCCCTTTCTTCAGGGACCAGCGCCCTTATGCCAGTGTGTACCATCTAGCAGACAGAGCATGTGACTGATAGATTTCAGCGCCTACTCAACCCACTCCACCCTGCAAGCGCAGGCCTATGTGCTGGTCTCATGTTGCTGAGATTCCCCTTTGATCATGTTCCAGCTGTAATTCATTCATTTGTGTGGCTGTAATATTATTTTATTATATGAATATACTTCAGTTGGTTTATCCAAGTTTTTTCCAGTTTTTTGCCTTTAGGGAAAGGTTGCTATGTGCATTCTTGTACTTGTTTCCTGGTATACAGGTGGAAATTTTTTCTAAGGTTTATACCTAGAAGTGAAATTGCTGAATCCTAGAGTACCTGTTGAACTGTATTGCGTAAAACAGAGAGGCCATACCAAGCTGCACTTCAACAGGCGGTGCACATTGTTCCATAACCTCACCATCACCAGGTCTAAAATGGTTGCCAATCTCGTGAGTACAGAAAAGTATCTCATTATGGTTTTCATTTGTCTTTCCCTGATTACAAATGAGGCATCTTTTTACATTTTTTATGAACCATTTTTGTTCTCTCTCTCCTATGAAATGCCTAAATCATGCCCTTTGTCCAAGTTTCAATAGAGTTCTTTGTCTTTTTCTTATGATATTTAGAAGTTCTTTGTATAGTCTAAATACTAATTCTTTTTGGTTCTATGTTTGGTAACTATCTTCTAATTTGGTGCTTGCTTTTTCAGTTGATGAATGGACTTTATGAAAACATGCATTCTTAAATTTAATGTAGTAGAATTTATCAATTTTTATCTTTATGATTTCTGCTTCTTTTATGTGTCTTCTTTAAGAAAGTCTTCCTTAACCCCAAAGTCACAAAGATATTCTCATATATATAAGCTTCTAAGTTTTATTTCTTTGACATTTAAGTCTTTAATCCACCTTGAATTGGTTTTTCTATTTTGCTCGCCTTCAGGAGTGAAAGGGCAATTCATCAAGTTCCACCAAAGAAAAACCTTTTGCAATTATTATTGGAATTTCATTGAATCTGTGAATCGGTTTGAAGAACATTAATATATTTTCAATATTGAATATAGTAATCTCTAGCATAGTATATATCTCCATTCAACTAGGTCATCTTTAATGTCTTTCAATAAAGTTTCATTATAGACATGCACAACTTTCTATTGATTTATTCCTTGGCACTTTTTTATTATATTAAATGGCATTTTTTTAAATTACCTTTTCTAACTGTTGCTCTTGTATAGAAATGTAGTTGCCTTTTGGGCAATGATTCCATATTCAGTAAACTTGCTAAACCTCAAATAATTTTGATCCTTTAATGTTTTCCAAATAGAGAAATATACCACCTATGTGTAATGGCAGCTTATTTATTCCTTTCTGTTCCTTATACCTTTTTCCTTTTCTTCAATATACTGCACTGACCAGGATATTGAGTACAATGCAGGAATGAAGTGTCAGCCACTTACCCTTGCTTTATTCCTGATATTGGAGAAAATCTTTCACCAGTTACCACTTAGTTTTATCTTCCCTTTAGGGTTTTTCATAGATGCCCTTTATTGGGTTAAAATAGTCTCTTTTTATTCCTAGTTTGCTAAGAGCTTTTATAATAAATGAGAATATTTAATTAATGCAGTACAATTCACAAACTAAGTTCTTCATGTCTTCTTGAGTCAGTTTTTGTAAGTGGCTTTTTCCAGGAGTTTACACATATTCTTCAGATTCATTGGCATAAAGTTGAACATAATATCCTCTTATTTAAAAAAAAAAAAAAAGTTACCCTGGCTGGTGACTCAGTGGCTTGGCACTGGCCTGCAAACCCAAAGGTCGCTGGTTTGATTCCCAGTCAGGGCAACATAACCAGGTTGCAAGCCAGGTCTCTAGCCAGCTCGGTAGCTGGAGGCAGGTGAAAGGCAACCATACATTGATGTCTCTCTCCCTTTCTGCCTCTCTCCCTTCCCCTTTCTCCGGAAATAATAAATAAAATTTTTCTAAATAAATAAATCTGTTGAATCTGTACCTACATTTTCCATGTTTTTCCTTAGTAGTGGTCATTTGTGTCTTCTCTTATAGTAATTAATCTTAGCAGAGGTTTGTCAGTTTCATTAAGCTATTTAGAAGATGTTTGGTTTAGTCAATTCTCTTAATTGTATGATTGCTTTTTGCTTCATTAATTGCTGCTTCTATATTTTAGTTCCTTTTGTCTACTTTTTATAAGTCTTTTTTTCTAACTGCTCATTTTTTAATTAATTTTTAGCTTTTTTCTTTTCTAGTGGAAGCATCTAGTAATATAGTTGAGCAATATACTACGAGTTTTCACATACTATATATATATATATATATATATATATATATATATATTTAAAATTTTATTGTTGTTGTATTACACATACTATATATATATATATATATTTTTTAAAGATTTTATTTGATTATTTTTTAGAAAGAGGGGAAGGGAGGGAGGCAGAGAGGGAGAGAGACATCAATGTATGGTTGCTTTTCACCTGCCTCCAGCCACAGACCTGACTGGAGACCTGGCTTGCAACCTGGTTATGTGCCCTGGCTGGGGAATCGAACCTGCGACCTTTGGGTTCGCAGGCCAGCGCCTTAACCACTGTGCTACCAGCCAGGGCTCACATACTATATTTTATCATTCAATTCTAAATATAGTTGATTTGTTGATTTTCCTTGTAGTTTAATTTTTGTTATGTTATTGGGTGTAAACAAGTTTTAATTACCATCTTTTTCTGATGATTTAAAATTTTGTTATTATGCAGTGACTCACTTTTTAAATTAAATTAAGTTTAATTTTTTGCCTTCTTGTCTAATTTATCTGGTATTAACATGGCTATGACACATGATTTCAGTTTTAGCCTAATACATAGTTTCTCCTTGAATCATAACATTTTCGAATCCTTATGTTTTAGGTGTGTCTAAATGGCTGGATTTTATTGTCTTTTTCATCTATCTGACCATCTTTGTTTTTTAACTTAAGGATTTCATTTATTGTGATTACTGATATATTTGGATTTAACTCTACCACTTATTTTGATCTATCTGTTCCTATTTTCCTCCTTTCTTGTAAAAGATTTGGATTATTGAGGTTTGGTTTTTTGTTTCTATTATTCTTTACTATTAACATATGAGAGTATAACTACTCATAACTTATACTCTCTATGTCTGTTTTTCATTGCTTATCCAAAATATATTAGCATGAACCTTTTCCATTAAAAAAAAATAATAATTTTACTCTCCTCATGAATCATAGTAAAACCTTAAAATACTTTTACTCTGATCTTCCTCTTTCCAATATTATCCTGTATTTTTGGTCTGTCTTTTTGTCACTCCTACAATTTATGCATTGTTAATAGCTTTATTCAATTGATTTTTAGTTAGATATACCTATGTATTTGATGGTTTATTTGTGCATAATTCCTTCTTACATTTTAGACCTTCCATTTGGGTCATGTTTTCCCCCCCTTGATCTGCCTGCATTTGAACTTTTCTTTATTAAAGCCTATTAGTAGCCCCTCTCTGAGAACTGGCTCTTTAACTTTGTCTGCTTCCTAGGCATCATTTGTGAGGCTGCTCTGAAAGCACCTTGATTCAAGTGATTTGCTGCCTTGAAGCTGGAAAAGCTAGCCATTAGATAAGACAGGCTGTTAAACAGGAAATGCTCCAGTCACATCGAGGGGCCCTGCTCCTAAGGCATTATGGGAATTCTTTTATCTCTAGATAAAGGAATTCAGATACATGTGTTGAACTTACCTGCAAGAATATTGAAATCCTTTCATCTGGCCAAAGGATGAGGTAAAACAGTTTAGTAAAGGGAAACTCACTATATTTGGGGCTGAAGAATGGATTTTTTATAACACTAGGTTGGTTGCTTTAATATCCCAATAAAACCACTTCAGACTTCTTCATTCTCAGTCCCTCGGACTACATAATGTGTTTTAGGCCTGCCCAGCACCTATTCTCTCTTCTGCTGATCATACCACTCTACTCCTGCTTAAAGAGAAGATCATTTCTTCATTCTTGCCCAATGTCACAGGGATGGCTCTTGATCCTGAACAGGCTGATGAGATTCTTGAGATGGGGTGTGAAACCCTGGACAGTAGGATTTCATGAGTAAAGCAACATGGGAGAAGCCTAAGGAATCTTGGCCTTGACACAACAGATGGAAGAAGAGTCCCACCTTGAAAGCCTGGACCATGTTCATTTCAAGATTCTTGAACAGTGGCTGAGCTTTTCTAGTGGGGTATCTTAATTTCCTGCTGCTACTATAAATAATTAGCACAAATGCAGTGACTTAAAGCGACATAGATGTACTTTCTTCCAGTTTTGGAGGTAGAGCTGTGTTCCTTCTGGAGGCTTTAAGTGGAACTCTGTTTCCTTACCGTTTTTAGTTTTAAGAGGTTGTCTGAATTCTTTGGCTTGTGGCTCCGCTTCACACCTCCATCTTTGATGTGCCTGCCTCCTTCTGTCCATTGTAAGGACCCTTGTGACTACGTAGAGCCCGCCGGAATAATCCAGGATAATCTTCCCACCTCAAAGTCCGTAACTTAATCACATCTGCAAACTCCCTGTTACCATGTAACAGATAGATTCAAGGGCTAAGGATGTGGACATCTTGCAAGGGTTGGGGGCCCGGGAGCTATGGGTAAGGTCCACCATGAGTTAAATGTACATAGAGGCCAAGGAACCCTGACAAAACCTCACCCGAGAAAAACAGACAGTTGATGGTCCAAGGACAAGGAGTTGGTGTGAACAAGAATCTCTTCAATTGAGCAGGGAATGTCTTACTGAGATTAGTTTTTAAAGAAGGGGACCTTGGGTTAATTCCTAAGAACTAGTACCAGAAATCTGAGAAGAAGGTGGTAAGAAGAGAAGTCATTTTCCCACAAACTGTGAGAAATTTTGTCACAAAAATTCTCACAAGCTGGCATGACTTTCAGTTACATAACAGCGGACGCCCAGTGGGGAATATTGAGCAATAGATTCCAATGGCTCTGTGGAAAGGGCGTGTCTTCAGACTGGACCTCAAGTTACTGCATTCACTTGCGCTACAACAAAAAATTATAATGATGGTATTTAACTTTTGAGGGTATTTTTCCCACCCAAAGTACATTTCAAGGCCTCAAAGGGCTGTAGGCACTTCTGCTCCAATGCCAGGATGACTTGGCCTTCATGGTCCTCCTGGTCACTCCTGCAGGTGGGAACAGAGGAACAACAGGCAGACCAAATGGCAAGAGGGTGTGGCTTGGGGAGCTGTTGGGGTCTCCTGTGTCCCTGGGGCGGGGGGGTGGGGGGGGGG